>CM046386.1:20702453-20728709 GCA_025413485.1 Ficus microcarpa | reverse complement strand
TTCCTAGTCCTGCAACTTATGATTATCTTGTTACTCCTTTTGCAACTTTCTTTCCTCTTGTAGTACTAATTTGGAAACATATGAAATATATATGCTTTTTTTTTTTTTGTAGGGTCAGCTTTAAAGAAGCTGGCAAATGAAAAGGGCATCATTGTACGGTTTGTAGTTGGAAGAAGGTCTGTAATACGATGATTTAGAATTACAACGAAAATCGCTTCGAGTTCTCGGTTCAGTTGAATTTTGTATCTTGCAGTTCAAAACTTGGAGACAGCTTGGACGGGGAAATTGACAGAGAAAATAAGCAAACCAATGACTTCATTATTCTCGTATGTTCAATAATTAAATGAATTTGTTTACCACTTTGTTTGGATTCAATCTTTACTTAATTTCTTGCATATGATGATTTTTCGTCTGAACTTATATTGAATCCTAATACTGCACATCTTTGCTAATGCCCTAAGGTTTTATGCATCCCACATTCTTGTTTGATAAAATGTATCTCTAAAGTCTACAATTGGCATTGATAATGAGCCAGAACGGCAAAAGATAACTTTAAGAAAGAACATACATAACGTACATCGTTACGTGATTGCTGTTCTACTTTTGCTTGCCTACAGGACGATCAAGTGGAATCACCCGAGAACCGTTCGAAAAAGATGATATCGTTCCTTATTCATGCTGTAGAGAACTGGGAAGCTGAGTTTTTTGTTAAGGTCAATGATGATGTGTTTGTTAATATTGGTATGTAGTCCTTGTAGAAAAATTTATAGTAAGGAATAATGGTGGGTCTAGTTTGGCACTTATGATACAAAACTTTAATAGGACATACGGTTTGGGTAATGCATCTTTTCCCCTCTATTGATAGCTCATACGCATTAGTCTGTAGTTAAAAAAAAAAAAATAGCCTCATTTCATTGCGTCAGGTAAAATAACCGGGAGACAAGATTACTATAGAGCAAGAGTCTCTGTTTTATCATTTTGTTTATTAAAACTAGTAAAGAATTTCGTGAGCTATAACTAGTGCTTTTCCTCCGTTGTCTAGATGCCTTGGGAGTGATGCTTACTAGTTATTTGGACAAGTCTCGAATCTATGTTGGGTGTATGAAATCAGGCGAAGTTTTCTCTGAGCCGTGAGTTTAGCCGACAGGATTCATTTTCTGACACAGTTTTAAGGTTGCCAAACATCTTCACTACAGAATAATAACATAATGTATTTCTGCACTGTCTTAATTTTGCAGGACCAACAGATGGTATGAACCAGACTGGTGGAAGTTTGGCGATGCAAAATCGTGCGTAAACAACATTTTATTTTGTTGGTTACCGTTCTTAAGTTAAAAAAGTTTATTTATGTCCTTTTGTCAACAGCCTCAGTCTCATAATTAGATTTTTTTTCCCCCCTAATACAGATATTTTAGACACGCCTCCAGTGATATATTTGCTATTTCTAGAGCCTTGGCTCAGTATGTTTCAATGAACAGGTAGGTCTCTCCGCGGTTACGCCTCTTGTTACTTGTTAGCTACACCATGTAAAATGCAGGGACATTTGGCTGGACTGGCATAACAATTTTCTGTTGTTTGTTAAGGTTTATTCTTCGTACGTATGCTCATGATGATATCAGTGTTGGATCATGGTTTATTGGCCTTGATGTCAAACACGTCGATGAACGGAAGTTTTGCTGCTCATCTCAGTCTACAGGTTGGTTTATCTCTATTTTTCCATGGCATGCTGAAAATAAAACGAGAGGAACAAAAATTTAGCGCAAAAAAGAAAAGAGCCAATTGAAAGAGGTTGAGCCACTAGGTTTTTATTCTTTTATTCTCACTCTGTGTTTCGAAGCTCTCTTCCGTGCTAAAGAAAATGAAGCAGGACTGTTGATGCTGTTGAGTTGGATAGTTTATCTACATTTTGACCAACTTTCTTTACGCACATATATCAATTTTCTCTCTTATTTTATTGTTTGTTTTCTTTTCTTCTTTTTTTTTTTTCAGGAGCAATATGTGCAAATGCATGAGCTTACTTTCCTAACAAGTTTTGTCAATCTCTCTCACCTGGTTTATCAAGGAAGACAATGCCCTTCTGATCCCAGTTCAGCAGCATGAATTCCTTGTGAGCTTTTCCGCGGAACGTCACTTTTTGCATGGCCTCGAAGGAGTAATTTTGTTCATTCCTGAGGAAGTTTTGGCAACGTAGATGCTACATAACACAAATTCTTGGTTAAAATTCTTTGAAGCTCCTACACGTTTAGAGGAACATATTTTCTCATCCTGGAACTGGAGGATACCCGTGTTGAGAGACTTATTTCTAAATTATAATCTTATTGCCTTTCTAAGTTTGTTTAATTGTAATTTTACACCCTTTGGAACGATCTAATAAATTCTGTGTGTGAAAAATCCTTGCCAAAAAAAAACAAAAAATCAGCGTTATATGTTTTTTCTAAGGGAAGTTGAATTAGTTGTTTGGCAAGATCAACTTGAAAAATAAATTGAGCTATGCCGCGTCTACGAGCAGTGGACATTTGATGAGTGAAACGATTACGCATGCCTAAATTTATAAATAAATAACAGTGGGGATTGTTATAACACCAAGTCGTTGTAGTATAGTGGTAAGTATTCCCGCCTGTCACGCGGGTGACCCGGGTTCGATCCCCGGCAACGGCGAAGTTGCTTTCTTTTTAGGCAAAAATTATTTGCCTTCGGAAGCTTTCTTTTGAGGAAAATTTTTTTTTCTTTTTAAGGAATCGTTGGGAAAATTGAAAAGAAGCTTTTTTTTTTTTTTTCCTTCTTCTTTTTAAAGAAAAAGGGAAAAATAAATTGTCTTTGTCCTAAACATCATGGATTAAACTGCACTAGAAGACAACTTTTTTTTTAGTTAGAAGTGGTGGATTCAATCTTTACACTTTTAAGTAGAGTAAAATATAATATTATTACTAGATTGTAATTGACAGTTAACATTTTAAATACGTATTTAACTCATGATTTTATGTAACATACTTTATAATTTTCTAAAAATAAAGATTTATTGTTCCATATTTCCTATCTCGTTAGTTATCTCTTTGATAATGTTATGTCATATCATTTAAATTTAAACACAATGCAATGGAAACAAAAAGGAAAAAGAGAGTTCTTATTGTATATTATCTATACCTATATTTACAAGAGTGGCTCTAACTTTTTTTTTTGGTTGAAAATCTCTCATCCAATTTGTTTCTATCTCTTCTCTATCCACCAAACATAAGTTATTAAAATAAAAGGATAAATTACTAAACCAGTCTCTAAATTTTTAAGTTTTTGTAAATTTAGTCTTTGTTTTTTTTTTTTTTTCAAAGTTGTTGTGATCCTTTAACTATTAAAAACATTGTTAATTTTTAGATGAAACCTATTGGTTAATATTATTTTTTTTATCAAATTGCTTATAGATTTCGTCTAAAACTTAATGAAATTTATTATTATAATAATATTTTAATACTATAGTATTAAAGTTGTATAAATTTAAAATTAGAAATTAAACGAGTTAAGAGTGTACATGGTCCGGTTTGGTCCCAAACCGTTAGGATTTTCAAGTTGGACCATTTTAAACAGTCTAAGAAAAAATAGACCGAATTAGATCGTTTTATACATATAGATTGGATCGAACGGGATCATTTTAAAACGGTTTGATCCGGTTTAATCCACGGTTTGCCTCTTTCTTTTGGCCTAAATTTGACCCGATAGTTTTTTAAAATCAAATTAAAATACTCTTATTAATAAAAGTTGTTTATTCGATTCCAATAATAAAACATAAATGCAAACATAAGAGTAATCCAAACAAACTTGAAGACATCTAAAATTCAAAATCTAAAAAAACAAACACACATTCAAATCACAAAGTTCAAAATGTAAACAATCATAAACACAACCAAACTACAAAGTCCAAAATCAAAAATTCAAACAAATATAAACACATTCAAATTAAAAAGTTCAAAAATACATAGAGACATCCAACTATAAAATATCTATTTATAAAAAATAAAAATACATCATATATATAAAAAACGGTCGATCTAATCTAAATCATTCTAAAAAATTGTATGTCAAATCAGGTAGTTTAGGGAATGGCCTGCTCCGATTTCAAACTGTTTTAAAACAACATGGAACCGAATCAATAGTTTAAAAACCATCCGATTGGTTTAATCTTACGGTCTAAAGTTTTTATTGCACAACCCTTAAAAAAAAATAAAATAAAGCATTTTATTGGCTTAGGAGGTGGTGGGCACCACAAGCAAGTACAAGTCCAAGCCAAAGCCGCGTGACGAGGAAAGTTCGGCTCCTGACATGCCTATTTTACTATTCCCAAGCCCTCCATGAAATTGCGACACGTGGAGAGCTTTCAGCTGCGGACCGGTAACGACGATCTGGTCCAATCGAGTTGTCCCAGTTCACGACCTTTACTGCGCGTTCGACACCACCACACTTCGCTAGAAACACACAGAACACCACACCACGCGCCGGCGCGTGCGCCGCCGATTTTCCCTCTTCCTTCCCCTCCACCGTCACCGTTTCCGTGATTCGTTCTCTCCAAAATCGCTTCGAACAAAAAATTTTCTGTCCAATTTCAGAGAGAGGAAGAAAGTTCGAGTCGGGGTTAGGGATTCCACGGTCTCCAAATTGCTTAGATTCCGAACTTTCAGGTCTGTTGAATTTGAGTTTTTAATTTTCCTAATTTTCTTTTTTTTTCATGCGAATCAGAAAATTGACATCTTCTATGAGTCTTAAGATTCGTTGGGATTCACTTTACCGGGACTATAAATTTTTTTTAATTATTTTGCCTTAATTTTTAATTTTTGCTTCCATTAAGTGCGTTTTTTTAAATATAATTTAATCTCCGATCAATTTAAACCTATGTTTCCATTATAGACATTCGAATTCAACATTTAATTCAGGACAAAACTTTTTTTTTTTTTTTTTTTTTGCTTCCATCACAATTGACCTGACATAGAAGTTTGACCCCATTTCTATTGAATATTTTCATGTAAATAAATTGAAATATTGCTACAAAAATTTGTTCTTTTAGCATCTTGATTGATTTTAGAACTTGGGCAAACTTTTTATTGGAAAAGCATCTGACTTTTTTACTGGAAAAGCATCTATTATGTGTAGCTTTAAGTGAAGAAATTTATGTTTGCTGTAGTTGCTCTTTCAATCACTGAAGGACTTTAAATTTATGGAGAAAATGGAGGAAGGATTAACAAAGAAGCTAAAAGGGTCAGATAGGCTGCCCATTCCTGTTGGATGTGATAATTCGCAAAGTGATGTTCCACAGAGGTATGTATGCCTACTTAGAGATGTTCTTTGCTGATAAAATTTGGGGGAAATTATCTAACTTGAGGAGTTTTGAAGATTGCTTATAGTTCTGAATTGAGAGAATGCCCTTTGTTTGAAGCTTCCATGATGGAGCAGCGGCGGAATTTGTGAGAAACCAAATCAGAATAGAGACTAAAAGTGTAGATCATTATTCAAGTGAGCCAAAAGGGCTTAGGTCATACAAGTTCTTCTCCTTCAATGATGGGTTTGTCACGGTGTTACTGGTTTGTCAATTTCTGGGGCCAGCGCACCAGAATCTTAACGTTGGGCTCTGACACTACTCAACGGTGCTGCAGCAGAATTTGAGAGAAATCATTGCACAATAGAGACTAAAATTGTAGAATATTATCAAGCGAGTCCAAAAGGCTTAGGTCATACAATTTATAGACTCAGTTTTCCGATATATTTTATAATTCTAACTAGACAAGGAAAAGCCAAAACAAAAAGATAATCTTACTGATTTTAAATCCTAATTAATCGGTAAAGTATGTCATGAGAACTAATGTAAATAAAACAGAAACTAAAAGATAAACTATATTTTAAAACTAGGAAAAGGTAATCTTCATGCATCATTCCAGCTTGTTTATATATGTCTCGACTTACTGATATCCAACTAATCTCCGACTTTATGATGCATGCAGATCGGAAAGCGATATTGATGGTCGGACAGATGGAAGTATTGGAAATGCCATTGTAAGAATTTCACTTTGTTATGTTTCATTTTCTCATACAGTTAATTACTTAAATTGAAGTAACTGTGGACTTCGTCTTTCAGGCAGACAAATCTCAAAGGAATAATGGGGCTGATAGCAAGCAAACCAGTGGTACGGTGAAGTTTCATCGCACTAGATTCTATCACGAATTTGGAACTTTCTAATGTGGAAATTTTGTTCGATAAGAGATCTGCATTCATTTTTGGAGGCATTAATGGCCTCATCGAATGCTTTCTTGTGTCCCACTTTTCCTTTCGTCTTTTTCCAGTTTGTGTGGGAATATTTTCCACCTTTTTTTGTGGGTTGACTGGAATGCAGGGTCGTGCTTATGCTTCTGATCCTATAAACATCTGGAAAATCATGAGCCATGAGCCAATTATTTCATACCTGACTGATTTCTTTCTCATTTATCTCAGTGGCAGATATTGACCTGAAAGTCCAAGTGAATTCTTCAATTGAAGGAAAAGCAAATGAGATTTCTACTGATATCTCTGAGTCTGACGACACCATGCCTCTTGTGAATTTTAGTGGGTATGTCGGATCCCAACACAAGAAAGCAGGAGATACTGCAGCTTGTGTTGCTTCTTCTGGGGTAGGGATTCCTTCTGATGTCTTCGGTCTGGTAAGTAAATAACAAAACGTTATCTGTTTTCTTAATACTTTTTGTTCAAAAGTGTACTCCTTTTTTCTGTTAAAATAAGATCAGCATGTGTAGATTGGGCCTCGATATTTTCCTGTTTTTTTAAATAGCACTTGCTTACTGGTTCGAGTTATAGCTTTGGGGTTGGTGATAGAGATTTTTTAAAGGCAATTGAGTACTTGGTAACTTTGGACTGAGCTGGAATATAAAGCATCCAAAATATTAGAAGTGGTCTTTGATCACATTATACTGCTTGATGTTGATTTCCACAGGATGAAAGGCAGTTGAAACGGGAGAGGAGGAAACAGGCGAATAGAGAATCTGCAAGGAAGTCTAGGATGAGAAAGCAGGCCGAATACGAGGGGTTGGTGAAATGGTGGGAATCTTTGAACATGGAGAATCTGGCCCTTAAGTGTGAACTGGAACAACTGAAAGGCGATTCAGAAAAACTGAGGCTTGAAAACACTGCATTGATGGTACTACCTCATAATGATTGTTTGTCCCTTTTGTCCAATGTTGAGCATATAATAAGAGCCTTCTTACTCTTATATGCTCTTATTATAAGAGCATATAATAATGATTGTTTGTCCCCTTTGTCCAATGTTGAGCATATAATAAGAGCATTCTTACTCTTAGTGTGCTCTCTGTTTTCGTGCAATTTGCCAATTTTTAGCTTCCTGATATTCACACAAACGCGCGCTCATTTTTTGCTAGTTGAGCAAAGCTGCATTTGAGGTCTCCTCTTTTGCTAACCTGAGTGAGTTTGAATTTGTAGGAGAAGCTGGAAGTTAGAGGGGTATCACAGAAAGGAGAGATGGTCTCAAGTAACGTTGAAGCCGATTTGACCTTAACAAACAAACCCGAGGAAGTACTGAACGACTCTGATACTTTAAATAGGAACGTTAACCCAGATCGCAACAACCATGAAAGTTCTAACTCAGAAACCAAACTTCATCAGTTGTTAGAGTCAAGCTCCAGGGCTGACACAGTTGCTGCTAGATGATCAACAAGATGCTCCTAGCTGCAGCCATGTGTTTGTTCGCATCTAGACTTAGGCTTCATGGTTTAACAGTAAACTAAAAATCTGATAGCGGAAATGCAATTAGGTAGCTGAAGAGTGACATATCTACCGAATTATTGGATATGATTTTCGTTTCACCCATTGTGTGATTAGTTAGTGACCTATAGGATTTATTGTAGGGATTTAATCTTTCTAAACGCAGTACCCTTTCAACGGACTAGTAATGTTTTTAGCTTTTGAGGTCATTAGAATTTAGAACAGAAGCAGGTTGTTTGTACTATCCTGGTTTGTGCTATTTCTTAGAAACCGTACCCAAAATTTTGTGGGAATTTCAAGTTAATGTACATTTTATTTTATGTTTTATCTTGCAAAAAAATGCAAATTTAGGTTGTTCTCCTCCTCATGAAGACTTTTGTGATCGGTCTTCATCTGAAATTATGAGGAAATTGAGGGTTGGTCTGAATCTTTCAGCTTTAGTGGTAGGAATGTTATGCAATAAAGAGAAGCAAAAGTGTTTTTGGAACAAATTTTTGGTTGAGAAACAAGCAGGGACAAAAGCAAAAAGAAGGGGGGGAAAAAAGTGGTAGATTTTTCAGAGAAATTCCGTTGACTTGTAACCCAAGTGGCCAAGTAAAATCTTTTCTTGCTAGCTAAGCTTACCTCATAATCCATTTTTTAGGTATTTTTAGAGGAATCATGCCTCGTAAATTGAACCTCTAACGGATAGGAGAATAAAATTGTTAAAAGTAATCGATTTTTATGACTATGTCACCACTACTAACAGACAAAGTCACAATTTATTGAGTGAAGACTTGTGTCCTTGATCAAAATATATAGATTTAACAACCATTTATAACATTTCAGTTGTGTGCCACTGTAGGAAAATATATACGATTTTTGCATCCTACTGAATAATTAAAATTTACATCCACATCCCTATTAAGTAGAAGTTAATGTCCTTTTTTCATAATATTCCTATTTAGTGGTTGTATTTCTTTTTTTTTTTTTTTTTTTGGTATTTACACAAACAAGTGACACGCACATAACCTCATGAGATAGATTGATTACAAGGACTTCTAAGAAAAGGAAAATAATGGACTTATAAAAAGATTATTGAATTATAACTTTAAGATAATTATTGATCGAAAAATAACTTATGATACTTAAAAACCATTAGAGTTGGACCGGTGTTACATCTTCAACTGAGACCCCACTCTTTCGAGTTGTTTTCAAGGCAAACCGTACCATTATCAAAAGCGGGTCAAAAAGGTGGAACTTAAACGCGTGGCATGGCACCCTTTTTATTTATTTATTTTTTTTTGTACCATGTCTGTTGTTGAACTTGAAATCGTCCAAGAACAATGCAAATTTTGACTTGCTTGTGAGTTTTCTTTTTCTTTTTCTCGTTTTTTTTTTGTTTTCTCGTTTCAATTGATTCATGTATCTTATTTCCTTCCTCGAGCCCTTTGACCTTGTGGAAAGGTCACAACACAGCCAATCACCAAAGGCACAAAATGGGCTGAAATGCATGCATATTATTCTCTTTTAGTTATCATAAAATTTAGAAAGAGGCATATTGTTTCTGTTAAATCTAGAAAGAGGGTCATTTATAGATCACATATTCAATTATATTAAATCTATATCGCTAGACCATCACACTCGGTGTTATATGTACATCACATTCACAATTAAAACGTGTAACGAGCCACTTTGAAAATTTTGACTTGCTTCTGGGTTTCTTTTTTATTATTTTATTTTATTTTATTTCTATTCAAATGTAAGACAAATGTGATTATCATTAAGAAACGTAAGACAAGGTCTACTGCTCTTCCTTGCAATGGAAATTCTCGCTCGCGTTTTACATGCAATGGACACTGACCAAGTTAACGGATAATCTTTTTTGCTAAAAGCTAACAGATAATCTTTTGTTGCTAATCAAGCTTATGGATAATCTTTATTAATTCAAAAAATTCAATCTTATCAAAATATTCCCTGCGTGACTCAAAAGTGATTAGTCTCACATTTTTTTCGGCTATACAAAATCTTAGAATATTATACGGCACAATTAAAATGAGAACAATTTCATGTGTTATTATTAATGATCATCATAATCATGGCACAACTAGAATAAAGACAAGTCTCGTTACTAATTTACCAATAACCGTATTTTCCCCTAAAAAAATTATAACTAATGACCGTCATCCCAAATTTATCTAGTACAAAATTCATATATTCACGTATCGATTTTAAGAGCAAAATTATTCTGAGAATTTCATATAATTTCACGTGAAAAGTTCTATCAAGTAAACACAACATTTGAACCTTTTTCTTGAACTCGAGAAGATCCTTTAATGAACATGGTTCTTGAGTTTTGATTTGTAAAGCATAGTCGTTACCAAAAAAAGAAAAAAAAAAAAAAAAAAAACCTAACTACTAATCTACAAATTGACAAATTGTTAGTCATGCACCTGGGGGGGGCACAAATGAAGATAAAGAATCTTTTAGGGGGCAAAAATACTAGGGACAACGCTGTCAGATGTGGCCCATTTTCAAAGGGCGGTTATTTCCGTTAATAGGCGCTCGCATGTTCAGACTTTTCAGTCCCCATCATGTGTAGAAAACGACCTTCAATTTCTTCCCAACCCAGCACCAAAAAATAAATACAAATTAATAAATAAAAACTAATGGTTGCCAAGTCTCAATATTACACCAACATTTTTATTTTCCATTCTTTTTGTTCCTTTTTTAACATCATTTTTTTTTGCCTTTTTTTCTTTTTTCTTTTTAAAGAAAAAAAAAAAGAATATCATTTTATTGGATTGATTTTATTTTCCCAGCATTAATGCAAGCGCAACCGTTTCTGGGAGTTGGTTCCTGTCTCATGTTTCTTCTTCAGAAGAAAAAAAAAAGACAGAGAGAATTAGTTACTTGGGATAAAAGTCAGTTAAATTGGTAGTTGAGATTCTGGTTTCATTTCACGAGAAAACCGGGAAATTCTTTTTTTTCTTTTTTTTTTCTTTTTTTCTTCACAAGAAATTCTTGATTCCCAGCCAAGTGCTTATATTGGCGGTGTTTGAGAAGGTAGGTTTTCAGTCGTCTAGTTTTCGCAGTTTTTTGGTTAGAGCGAGAAACACACAGGGACAGAATTTAGAGAGAGAAAGAGAAAGATTTAGAGAGAGAAAGTTGTTATCTGTTTCGTCGTCGTCTTCTTCTTCGAAGATGAATTCAGGGGAGACGAGTAGTGGTGATCAGAGTGGAGGTTCGGTGGAGGTGGTGCAGGACAGGCAAGGAATCGACCAGGTTCTTCTCAGGAGTTCTGGAGGATATTCTGCGCGGGTTAGATTTTTTTTTCCCCCCTTCTTTTTCTTTCTTGTGTTTCAATTTCTTCTCAGAAATGGCTTCTCGGTTTCAATTTCTTTATATGTTTTCCAGTTTAGGAATTTGGTGTTCGTAGAATTTTAGTCGAATTGCATTACCGGTTTTAAATCTCCTTTTTCTTGTTAACTTTCTGAAAAAAAAAATGTGAATTTGGATTCTATCTGTGTTTTGCGGTCTTCTTTGTCAATAATTTGGTGTTCATGGAATTTTGGTCGAATTGCATTACCAGTTTTGAGTCTTCTTTCCTTGTTTACGTTCTGAAAAAATTGAAAACTAGAATGTGAATTTAGAAATCTTTGTGTTTTCCTGCGTTTTTTGTTAAGATTTTGGTGTTCGCTGAAATTTGGTCGAATTGCATTATCAGTTTTAATCTTCTTTTCTTTTTTTACACTGTGAATTAAGTTTTTTGTTAAGAAGTTGGTGTTCATATAAATTTGGTCTTTTTTTTTTTTTTTTTTGGCTAGAAATAGATTTGGTCAAGTTGCATTGCCAGTTTTGAATCTCACTTTATTGTTTACGTTCCGAGAATTTGAAAATCAGAATCCGAAATTGAAAGTCATCGTTTCAATGTCGTTTCTTGTGTGATATGAATACAGGTAAGCTTGTATGGAGGTCAGGTTCGTTCTTGGATGACTGACCGTGGAGAAGAGTTGCTGTTCACTAGTAGTAAGGTAAACTTCTCAAGAGTTCTGTTTTTTTTTTTTCCCCTTTTATTTTTATTTCTTAGTTTGAAGTTTTACAGAGTTATAATTCTGAACCAATTCATATATTCATACGAAACCCATGAAAATTCCAGTTTTTGTCTCACACCATTCACAGAATAAAAAAATGGGGATTTTGCAATTTGGTTTAACAATTTGAAGGAGAAAATTGTAATTTTCTTGCTCACTAGTAACGAGATAAACTTCTTGAAAGTGTCCTTGTTTTTTTTTTTTTTTTTTTTTTTTTCTGCAGTGTTTTTTGCTTCAATTCTCAAACCGAATATGTTCTTACCCTTGAAAATTTCTTTTTATCAGCCCTCCGAAAAATGGGAATCTTTGCAATTTGATTTATAAGTTTTAGTGGGCTGGTAAAACCTTCCAAGAAATGGATTTTGCAACTTGTTAAAGAAGTTTTGAGTGAGTTGGTAAAACCCTCTAAGAAATGAGAGTTCTATTTTGGCCAGCTCCTTTATTTTTCTTTTCCTCCAGTTGAATACTCGTGTTTATTTGCCATTGATATCCTTTGACAAAGTTCCGGTCCCTTGCATTGTCCTTTTCCTTTTCATCTATTGTAGGCAGTCTTTAGGCCACCGAAAGCAGTTCGTGGAGGAATCCAAATTTGTTTCCCACAGGTAAATATATTCATGTTCAGTATATGTTTGTTTGATCATGCAAAGATTTCGTTACATCTCAATAACGGGGTTTTGACTTTGTATCATTTTTGTACACAGTTTGCAAAGAGTGGAACTCTAGAGCAGCATGGTTTTGCCAGGAACAGGCTTTGGGTCATTGAAAAGAATGCTCCACCATTTGCGGTTCGAACTGACTCTGATGGAAAGGCATTCGTTGATTTGTTGCTTAAACCTTCTGACGAAGATCTCAAGATCTGGCCACACAGGTACGAGTTTAAATGGCTATATAACCTTCCTAGGCTTAGAAGTATTCATAGAGACTGCCACTTACTATAGTCTGTTTCTATAAATATATTGAGGAATTCAGAGAATCCTTTCATTCTGAAAATATGATCTGAATTGTCTTTCTTCCAGTTTCGAGCTCCGTCTGAGGATCTGTTTGGCGCCAAAGGGGAATCTATCCTTGATTTCACGCGTTAGGAACATGAACTGCAAGCCTTTCAGTTTCTCATTTGCCTTTCATACATATTTCTCCATTTCTGACATCAGGTAGGCAAAGTTCAACTCAAGTGGGATTGGTTTTTCTTGTAAATATTTATCCTTTTTTGAACATGAAACGAGCAACACTAACTCAAAGTGCATGCATGAGAACATGAACGCGAACCATTTCTAGTAGAATCATGTTAGCTTCCAAGTTTAATTATGTTCTGGACATTGAGCAAAGATCACATATGTTCATCTTTTTACAGTGAAGTGAGGATTGAAGGCTTGGAGACTCAAGACTATCTTGACAACCTATTGCAAAGGGAGCGCTTCACTGATCAAGGAGATTCCTTAACATTTGAATCTGAGGTAAAATGTGACCGGAAACCTTTCTCTTAGTCCTAGTGCTTACGGAAACGAAATTTTTGGTGCAATCTTGCGTGTTTCCTTGTTAACCATTTGAAAAAATTTTGCTTATCAAGGTATTTTGTTTCTGTTTGTTCATGGCAGATGGATCGAGTTTACATTAACACTTCAAGTAAGGTGGCCATTTTGGATCACGAGAAGAAGCGGACATATATCATAATGAAGGAGGGACTTCCAGATGTAGGTACGACTTATTTCCTTGCCTGAGTTTTAAATTTCAAGGACCATCACATTTTTGCCTCGGTCACTTGTTACCACCTCAAACTTCTAAACCGAGTGTGGTAAGAAGAAAAAAAATTTTCAATTTAAGCTTTGTAATTATCATCCGCAACTATATGTGGTATCTGGGACCATAAACTGCTGTTGTATAAGAATTGAAGCAGACAAATGCTCATGCACTGTGTTATCACTCCGTGCAAAACGGAAGACCTTTATGGATCTTGGTTGCTGTAGCTAAGATTTGGGCAGTAAAAGTGAAACCTGAGACCAGTGAAGTCAGGTTAAATATATGTGCTTGTGGGATCACGTTAAACTGCAGACTCCGATCCGACTCTGTAGCAATGATCATGTTAACACCCTTTAATCAGAGTGTCACGACTTTAGGACACATGTTAATGAGCACAATGGTTGATTACACGTACCTGTCTCTGTTATGTTTAATACATGTATAGGAAGGTCAGATATGGCAAACAAAACTGAATAAATGAGTTCCTCTGACTTTGAGATTTTCTCATCCACAGTGGTCTGGAATCCATGGGAGAGGAAATCCAAAGCCATGGCAGACTTCGGAGATGATGAGTACAAGCGTACACTTTGCGTGGATGGAGCATCAGTCGAGAAACCAATCACCTTGAAGCCTGGTCAAGAATGGACCGGCAGATTGGACCTCTTTCTTCGCCATTCAAGCTAACGATCACGTAAACCCTCTTGACCCCTTACCAATAACACAAAAATGAATCAAACCTCGCCTGGTGGCTCTTTTTTGATCTGTGCCCAGTGGCAACACCCAATTTACGACTAAAGAGTTTTTTTCCCACGCAGTAGTGGAACAAGTGAATTTCATACCTTGCTGACTTTCCTTCACTTAGAACTGAAGATGTTTTTTTCCGTAATCTTCTCCATTGTTAGTATCATCTCTCTAGTTGTACATGAACTACAAAACGGCTGATGGTAGTGCTAGCCGTTTTGTCAAGAATGACTAATGATGTTCATTTTGAATCAAAGAGAATTTCTTACTATGCTGATTTTCCTTTTATGGAAACTGGAGATGTTTTTGTAACTTTCTCCATTGTTAATATCATCTCAAGTGTACATGCACTAGTACTGTGTTCAGCTGTATAAAAAATAGTCATTGATAATAATGCAAGCAATGATTTTCATTTTCATTTTTCTACTTTTCTCCTGATTATTGATGTCACACTTTGTTTTGTGGCAATATATTCATGACACCGCTTACTTGTGGTTCAGATTTTTGACATGTTGATCTAGTTTGTCTATTGTCGTAAAAATCTTAAAAGTTTCAATACCCATGAGGGAAATATTGTGGTGGTATTCCTGTAAATTTCTTTTTAAAAAATGGAAAAGAAGAGAATCTACTCGGAGAAACAAACAAATTAATTTTAGCATTTAGGACTCTAAATTTGACAATAAAAGAATTGCAAATTTTTAGATATTTCATTTCTATGGAACCCGAACTGGAGATGATATATATGTGTGTGTGTGTGTATATATATATTTTTTCCTCAATTGGTAAATGGAATCTGAAAGTCTACATGAACTAGTACCATGTTCAATTTGCATATGTGGTCACCGATAATAATGGTAGCATCTAATCAAAGCACAGAATGAATAATGTGCACGTTGTTTTCTATTTCTTTTTGGGATATGGATGTCGCAGTTGCTTCCATGAGGCGATATATTGTAGCTCTTGAATCGTGTAAAATATGAAGAGAAACAAACAAACAAATTTGATCTGACTGATGAGAGAAATTTAAAAGAAAAAAAAAGAGTAATTTGCAAAAAGAGTAATTTGCACTTTTCTGCTATAAAGCTTTCGTCATTAGCTATTAGGAAACCAAACCTTCAATTTAGCATTTAAGACGTTAAATTTGACAGTATTAAAGACCATAATAAAACAGATTTTAAAGGAGGGTCTGATTTGTCAAATATAGAAAAGTTTTGGGTGTACCAGAAAAGAAACCCAAAAGTGGCGGGGTCATTTGGGAAAAAAAAGGGCATCGGAAGCTTTCGTCATTAGCTATTAGGACCCCAAACCTTCAATTTTAGCCTTTATGACATTAAATTATAAAACAGATTTTAAAGAAAGGTCTTATTTGTCAAATACAGAAAAGTTTTGGGTCTACCAGAAAAGAAACCCAAAAGTGGCAGGCCTTGTTTGGAAAAAACAAGGGCATCGGAAGCTACTCTAATATATCAGAGCCAGGTTTCGATCCTGGGACCTGTGGGTTATGGGCCCACCACGCTTCCGCTGCGCCACTCTGATTTGTTGTTTAGTGTGGAATAAAATTAATATATCTTTGCACATAAACACTAGTCATCAAAAACGACAGAAACTCTTGTGCGTTTGATTCCGGCAGTAATTGCGGGACAGAAGAGCATTCCAATGATCCAATCTGGCCCAGCACAAAAAGAAATAATAATAATGATGATGATGATGATGATATAAAAATAAAAGCTTTTCGGATGTTCATCATAACTTTGAAGATGAAAGCATTATTTAGGTTTTGGCTTTCAACTAGATAGAGAAACCAACACCCAGCAACAGAACTACACCCCCAACTTGTACCCAACAAAAATTGAGTGTGCATTAAACCATGACATAATCCTTAAATTAAAAAAAATATAATATATATATAACAAAGTTGTTATAAATCTCCAAATGTTGATTCAAGTTTTAGAGCCCGAAACCCCACCAAAATTTAAACAAAGAAAAATGTTGATTCTGATCATGTGCTTTGATGTTAAAAATGCATTGACGAGTCTAAAAAGTCCAAGAACTCCTTCATAGTTGGATTTAAGCCTCCGTCAAAGCAAAAATAGACAGAACTTTGAACCGAACAAGGACATGTGCCGCATTACTTAGCAAAAAATCATTCATTAAATTAGCACAGAACCAAAAAATGTCAATCTCATGCAATATTAGTGTAGCAATCAATTCAACCAACACAATACAAAACTTTCAGTCAAATGTAGACAGTTGGGTTAGCCAAAAAACATGTCCATGACAGGATTAAAACACCTCATCCCTAAAGAGGTCTACAAAATATTCCCAATCTGAAGCACATAAATCCAACGTTTGTCAAAATCAAAAAATTGTTGAGCATGTTTTAGACAGTTGCATATGATGTGTATCAAAACTTGGCTCCCCCATTTGCCATTTCATTTGGCCCAACTCCATTCTTCTCCACACAAATTTAGAAGGCCAATTCCAAACACTGAAAACGGTACAAAATCCAAGTCTCCCCAAAATCTCATTTCATATAGGTGCTCCTTGGAAAAGTACAACTGCAAACATTCCTTCAAACTTTGCTTTAATAATTGGAAACTCCAACAACCAAAAAAGTTGTTGGCAAAATTAATTAATTAATTAATTTGTAGTAGTGTTATTTTAATTTAATTTATTTTTTTTTCTCTTTTTTTCCTTTTTGGCCACCCTCACCAATGAATATTTCTGACCAACCAAATGGACGCAAACTGGCCAAGATGTTATGGCTGCTTTGTGCATGGGAGCCATTAAGACCGGATGTAGTAGTTCAAAGTTGGTTAGAGCCAGAAAGAGACATACATGAACATGAAGCTTTGAGGAAAAAAACAAACAAATAAAAACAGAAGAAAAATTTTAGATGAAAGTCGTTTCAATGGTATAAATTTGAATTTCTTGGAATTCAATTATTCGGAGAATTCTTAAGTAGATTAAGGGGTACAGTAAACTACCAGATTTTTATCATATTCTGTTAAATTACCACACTATTTTTTAATTTGATCTAACCACTCAAACTATGTATTAATAGCATGATAGAATTTTATCATTTTGCACTTGCAATACTTTTCTGGTATAGTTTTTACTTACATTATATATTAAAAATGTGAATGACGTTTCTACAATGTGTTCATTCACATTTATTAAACTGTCACGTGATGATTTTAACACTTATTACATGGTTTTTTTAGTTTTATTTATCTATTCCGCGTGTTCTCACTAACTAGCATTGATAAATGTAAATAATGAAAGCTTCATTTTTTTAACTTCTATTTACCATTGAATCATTTTCAATATCAAGGTGTTAAAGAATAAAAGAAAAACACGTTTCAAAAAAATATTTCATTTCCCAAGATTTGTTGCTCCAAGAAAATTTACGGCAGAAGTAAATGTAAGCTAATGAATGATCATTACAAGAAGCAAGGTTGTCGACCAGCTTCAGTTACACTAAAAGCTCTTTTTTTTATGCACCTATTTTGTGTTTGCAAAGGTATCTCATGTTTAATGCTTGTCCACCATTTTCCTTCTGCCCAAACAATGTTTAATGCTAAATTATCTACCACTCACTCCAGCTTTTCAATTCATAACCTTTTCGCAAGATCCAAATTAGTTGTTGGATCTTGAAGAAAAGGGCACTAAATTGGATCTTTTGTTTTAAAAAAATAACGTTGTAATATTATTTATTAAATAGTAGAAGATAAACGTGGTAAATTCTAAATGTTACTATTATTTATTGTTTTATAGGGATTACTTTTTTTTTTATATATAAAAATGTTAATATTAGCTTTTAATTTCCTAAAATTATGAGTAGGAATTCTAACAGTTTGATTAAATTTTTAAAGGTATGGTTTACAAATATATGTGTTGAAATTTACATAGCGTGACAAAAATTACTCCCAATTATAAATCATATTGTTGAAAAATCAGTCAACGATTATGTTGAAAGAGATTTTGTATATTAGTTTTCACCACACATGTGTCAATTGGGATTCCTAAAATGCTAAGAAACGAGTTAGGACGACTTCTCGATAAGTCAAATCGATTTACCGATAAGCCAGCCTCACAAGTCGAGATCACAAATCGATATATGACCTTGGACAATAAGTCAATGAAGGATATTCCATGTAATTTCTTATTTTAGAGAGATAACAATGAAACTAGCTAAAAAAGGGTACAAAAACACCCAAAACATCCCTTAAAAGGCTAAAAAGTAATATCCAACAATTGATCCCAGTTAGTAGGATCACACAAACGGAGGGGAGTCAATAAACAATCAATAAGATAGTTAATTCAACAGCAATCATGAGACTACGGCTTAAGATCAACTCGTAAATGGTAACAAACAGATTCTGATAGAGAGAAAGTGTATTCATAACGGAGAGTCAATAAAACAAAAAAGGGAATATATTTTTATGTACTTCTAGAATTCCCATATTTTCTCTTCTTTTTTATACTCTAAAGCTCCATTGCAATACAAACACTTATTACGTGCTCGTTTGGTTCGTCAATTCGAATATAAAATTTTCATATCAGTTTTTGTCTTTTTATGAAAAAATTTTTTGTCTTTTCTGAAAAGTCAAAAAAAATTACTATTAAAATTTAAAATTTCTAACTTAAACTGATAAATCAAACGAAACTTACATTGACATAACCCTCGTTAAGGAGAAAACCTCTGTAAAACTATCGTGCTCATGTTATTGTAGTAAAACAACAGTTTTTTGCGCAGTGAAAAATTAAGAATTGTTAGCATAGAAATTCCCTACTCACATTTAGGGGGGAAAAATTCTCACAAGTCAATGTCATATTGCATATACGACGACAAAGAGCAGACAAATTTCCTGTTTACCCATCCAATCCAACGGCCAGTGTCGACTAACGCCCGAATCTCATCATCCCAAACCAACGGCTGTGATCGCCCCGCCAAACACTCTTTGGGAGCAACCGTAAGCAAACGACAGGATAGAACGACACGGGCATTTAATTTCCCGCGACTCCGTATAAATTAACGCGGGGGCCCCACATACAGGTATCTGTGCTGCCACGTCAGCGATTCCCATTAGCCCACGCACCCACCGGTGACCAAACCGCCCCATCACAACCCAATAGTTGGTGTTTTCCCTGACCCAAAAAATCACCACCCGTCACCCTAGACCAAAAAAAAGAAAAAAAAAAAACCACCCATTCCGTACCAGTACCACTCTGAACTTAAAGTTAATAGAAAACAAGTTGCTACATTTAAGCCAAAAAAAAAAAAAAAACAACAACAACAACAGCAACAGAAACAGATTTTATGGTTGGCTTCAGAAATCTCACAAAGAACTTCAATTCGAGAAACATATAAAAAATGTATGTACATATTTTCTGTGTATATATATATATATATGCGTGTGTACGTATAGGTTGTTTCGTTTTGGAATGATTACCATTTTCAGACACTTTCACGTTGGATTCCAACTTTAGGCTGAGCACAATCAGTTTAGGGAAATCATAACTAGTACGTTGAGTTGAATTCAATTCCCATTTCACATTCTTAGTATTTTTATTATGATTATTTTCTTCTCTCTCTCTCTCTTTTTTTTTCTTTTTAAAATTTTTGGATTTAATCACACTTATTATATGATTTCTTTCTTCACACTAAATTGCCTTGCATTTCACAGTGGTGATTTTCTGGATTTTTTATTTTTTATTATTTTGCAGTTTTTTGATATATATATATTTTTCCTTTTTTGGGTTGTTTTAAAGCTTGAAGATTCAAGTAGTTCGGATCTGAAAAGGAAGTGGGAAATGGTAAGCACCATGTCTTTGTTGTCTTTTTTTTTTTTTTTTTTTTTTAAATATTAGTAGTTGCTTGTGCTTTTACTTTTTTGTTGTTAAGAGAGAGATTTGTTGTTTGTTTAAGATGGACATTTTTTTGAATTAAACCAGAAAAGTTGCAGAAAACAAAGAGCTTAAGAACAAAAAGAAAAGCTTCGGTTTCTTCTGATGCACATTTGCTTTTACAGGATTAAAATAACACGCTTTTTTGACTATTTTTTGTACTAGTTATTCAAAAATTTTTGAACCCTGCAAAGCTTCAATTTTTTACTCCAAAAATCCCCCCAGACTCGCCTCTACTTTTGTCGACAATTGTCTCGTAATCTGCGTCTTTCTTCTCTTTTCCTCTTTTTATTTATTTATTTATTTAAAGAATCACATATTCCTGTTTTTGGGTTGATTTATATTCCAGCTAGAAGAGCCATGAAGGAAGCGAAGAAACAAGCTCGCAGCAGAAACATCTCGTTATCTGCTTGAACAAGTTCTGTTTTGGGCTTTTTTATTTTTCTTTCTTTCTTTTTTTAATTTTTGTTCTTTAATCCATATTTTTGTGGAGAGAATGAAAGGTGTGGGCGTTTTCCATTGGATTTTCTTGGTGAGTTTTGTTTGTTTGCGAGGAAAATCCGACCCAGTTGAGGATAAGCAAGCTCTACTCGACTTCGTGACAAAACTTCCTCACTCTCGTCCTCTCAACTGGAACGCGACATCTCCGGTGTGTGGCCACTGGACCGGCGTCACTTGCAGCGGCGACAAATCTCGCGTCGTGGCCGTCCGATTGCCCGGCGTCGGATTCGACGGCCCGATCCCTCCCAACACTCTCAGCCGCCTCACTAGCCTCCAGGTCCTCAGCCTCAGATCCAACCGCATAAATGGGCATTTCCCATCTGACTTCACCACCCTCAGAAACCTCTCCTTTCTCTACCTCCAATTCAACGACTTCTCTGGGCCATTGCCATGGAACTTCTCAGCTTGGAAGAATCTTACCATTGTTAACCTCTCCAACAACCACTTCAATGGCTCTCTCCCACTTTCTCTCTCTAACTTGACCAATCTGGCTGGCTTGAACCTGGCAAGCAACTCGCTTTCTGGGCAAATCCCTGATCTCCAATTGCCCAACTTACACCAATTGAATTTGTCGGACAATGATTTTAATGGCTCTGTCCCCGAATCGCTCCGGAGGTTTCCTGAGTCGGTTTTTCGAGGTAACAACATTTCCTTCCAAGCTTTTGCGCCTGAATTCCCACCTGTTGTATCACCTTCTTCGCCGCCATATTTTAAGCCTAGGAGTATTGGTGGCGGTGGTAGTGGTAGTGGTAGTGCTAAGAGTGGTAATGGGAAGCTTGGTGAAACTGCATTGTTGGGGATTGTTGTCGCAGGTGCGGTTTTGGGGCTCGTGGCGTTCGCCTTCCTGATGCTTGTTTGTTTCTCGAGAAAGAAGAGGAACGATGGGCTTGGGATGGGGCTTTCTGGGAAGTTGCATAAGGGTGATATGTCGCCGGAGAAGGTGATCTCTAGGAGCCAGGATGCAAACAATAGGTTGGTTTTCTTCGAGGGGTGTAATTATGCGTTTGATTTGGAGGATTTGTTGAGGGCTTCTGCTGAGGTTTTGGGAAAGGGCACGTTTGGTACGGCCTATAGGGCGATATTGGAGGATTCAGTCGCCGTGGTGGTGAAGAGGTTGAAGGATGTCAATGTCGGAAAGCGTGAATTCGAGCAACAAATGGAGCTTGTTGGAAGTATCAGGCATGAAAATGTGGTTGAGATTAAGGCTTATTATTATTCCAAAGAAGAGAAGCTGATGTTGTATGATTACTACAGCCAGGGTAGCGTCTCGGCTATTTTACATGGTATGTTTGTTACTCTACATCATTTTCGCCTCGTTTTTTTCCTCGATAAACGTCAACATAAACCATTGATGCTTGGAAATTCTATCGAACACGAACTGATTATATATGCCTTGACCAACACTTTTCTGTATCTGTTATCTGTGTTTGCTGAATTTGGATTATTTGCTTTGGATTGATTTCCATTTTGTTACTCTAACCATGTAGCCAATTGCTTTGAGTTTCTGAATTGCTCATCCGACTGAATCATTGTACTTTCAGGCAAAAGAGGAGAGGATAGAGTCCCATTAGACTGGGATACCCGACTGAAAATAGCTATTGGCGCTGCTAGAGGAATTGCGCGTATACATGTAGAGAATGCTGGGAAGCTTGTCCACGGAAACGTTAAAGCTTCGAACATCTTCCTAAATTCGCGGCAATATGGCTGCGTTTCAGATGTTGGTTTGGCGAGCATAATGAGCTCATTGGCTCCACCAATCTCCCGTGCTGCTGGCTATCGAGCCCCAGAAGTAACTGACACCAGAAAAGCAGCACAACCTTCTGACGTCTACAGCTTTGGGGTGGTTTTGCTTGAGCTTCTCACTGGCAAATCCCCCATCCACACCACTGCCGGGGATGAGATTATCCACTTGGTCAGATGGGTTCATTCGGTCGTCCGAGAGGAGTGGACAGATGAGGTCTTTGACATTGAGCTGATGAGGTATCCTAACATAGAGGAAGAAATGGTGGAGATGTTACAGATTGCCATGGCATGCGTGGTAAGGATGCCGGATCAGCGCCCTAGAATGTCTGATGTAGTAAAGATGATAGAAAACGTCCGGAGGTTTGACAACGAGACTCACTCATATGCTGGAATCAAAGCCGAAAGCTCAAGACAACAGCCAGAAGTCGGCACCGATTTTTCAACTTCACACAGTGATTAGACATTTTTCCTTTTTCTCCATTTTTTTAAACCTCGTCTGGTGAAGCATTATCTTTATTTTGTCCAAAAGTGTTGTTAATTCGCAAAACTTCCATGACTTTTATTCTTTTTAATCAACCCGATCCCGTTTAGGCAGAGCTAGATCGGATCATGTATTGTTTTATCAGCAGGCTGTTGATTCTGAAAGTGGAAATGCAGATATTCCCTTTAACTCTTGATCTCTTTTCTCTCTTTAGTAATCTGTGTGAAATGGGAGAGGACCCATTTGAATGTAGAATCAAAACATAGTGGAGGGAAGATTTTGAAAACAAAGCTGCTTTTTTGCTTTATTCTCAATTCCAAATGTGATTTTGAGTCATTGTCATTTGTCAAAAGGAACATGAAAGCAAGTTTATATTAAGACTTAAAAAAAAGTGCATTAGTTTCTGGATAGACTGAGCAAAAACATGAACCATTTTTTCCAAAATCTTCTCTCATAAAAGGTGAAAAAAAAAAAAATCTGTCAAAAAAGAAGAGAAAGTAAAATTGTAATAGCCTCCGAGGGTCTTACAAAACTCCTTAAAAGCTATATGGGATTTATTAGAGGTTATAATAAGCTTTTGACCTTGGTAGAAATTTAGGTGCCACAGCATTATCATAAGCTTTTGACCTTGGTAGACATTTAGGTGCCACAGCATTTCACTTTCTACTTTAGAGGAGAAAAAGTCGTAAAACTATATATTCCACCCACTTGACCTTTCAACTATGTCAAGCTCATCACACGTGACTAATTTATTTCCTTGTATATATATAGACCTTTATCCGTACAAATTAATCTTCAGGACGGTCATATTAAAGGGGTGTTTGGTGTGTTAGTTTGAGTTGAAATATTTTAGTTGTAATAGTAAATTTTTTTGAATTTTCAGAAAAGACAAAAAACTTTTTGGGAAAAAGACAAAAACTTTTTAGGAAAAAGACAAAAAAAAGTTTGAAATGAGTTGAAAATGTGTTGTTGCCATCCACCCCCTAAGTAATTTTTTAAGCCTCGTGTAACTATTAATCAATCTTCATATATGTGTAGTATGCTATTGTTACACCCGTGAAGAAAAATACTATAAACATCAATCTTAATTTTAATTTTTAAGTATCAACTTATATGACATATGAGTTATCGTTTTTTTAATTGATAAGTATATAAAATATTATCATATTAATTAATTTTATCTATGAACGAAAATATGACATGTGAGCTGATACTCAAAAAATTGATATTAAAATTAATGTCTTTAGGGCCTCTTTGCTTCACCAACTCAACCAACTCAATTCAAACTTTTTTTTGTCTTTTTCCTCAAAAGTTTTTGTCTTTTCTGAAAATTCAAAAAAATTTACTATTTAAATTTAAAAATCTCAACTCAAACTACTCACCAAACTCCCCCTTAGTATCACTCTTAAATAAAATGTTTCAATATTATACTATTGGATCCGTATGGTCACTGAACAAATGATTTTATTTTCTATTTTTTTATAGTTATTTCTTGTCTCTTCAAAAAATAAAAAGTATGTTTTTTAATTAGAAAATTAAAAAAATATATGTTTTTTGGGATTCACACAAATAAGTAAATACACATTTCATGAGACAGTTCAATTACAAAAGCCCTCAAGAGAAAAAATTTAATAAATCCATAAATAAATCTTATTAAATTATAATTTTTAAAACTATTACTGATCGGGAAAAAAAAAAATTTTAACACTTATAATCCACTTGAAGTTCTAACACTTGTCAATGCAAACTTCGCCATGGTAGTAGAAAAATAAAAAGTATGTTGGATGATAAGACAAGGTGAGATGAGAGCCAAGAATAATTTTCAACTCCACAGTCGCAACCTCAATCATTTTCACAAGCAATAGGCATTAGTCAATTATAGTGGAGATTGCTTTTTCAAGTCAAAAATTAACAGTCCGAATTTGAAAACTAGGACCCTTAATTTCGTAATTTGCTTTGAACTCCACATAACTTTAATTTATTCTTATGGGGTTTAGAATATGCACATCTTTACATATTTAAAATCCCTTTCCTTTTTTTGATCTTTCCTTGCTTTTTTTCGTTTGGTGTTTCCCTTCTTTATATATATATATATATATATATATATATATATATATATTTTTTATTTTTCTCTTCTTCCATGCATTTTGTCGTTTGGTGCTTACAGCTCTCTCTGTCGTGGTTGTTGTTCTTTTGGCTTTCCTTGTCATTTGGGTGCTATTTTTTTCGTTTTTTTTTTCTTTTTCTAAACTCATTTTTAATCTTTTATACCTTAATTATTTTTCCCTATTATGTATTTGTTTTTCAAATATACCCTCACAGATATTTTTTCTCATCTCTTCGACTGCTCTTTTATCATGAATGTGACTTTCATAATTACCATTTTCCTAATTGTCCTATTGAATTTGTTTTTACAAATATTCCCTAATTTAACCATCATATTATCCTCACATTTACTTAGTTAATTTCGTATATTATAATTTTGTTTCTTTGATAAAATATATATATTTCAATCATATCCCCATTTTAATTCTTCTATTTTTCTTTATGTTTTTCTTATTTGCTTCAAAACATATTTTGAACAATACTTGATGAAAATACCTATTCTTTATAATATATACCCGATACAATAATTTAAATTTTTCTTCATTATGTTGGGGAAAAAAAAAAGGTTAACAATCTAAATCTGCACGTGCGGGGCACGCGGTAAAAAAACTAGTACTATTTAAAAGGCTACAAATTCAATGATGGAAAGGGTAGTAGTAGATAAGTCGTATTCGTATTCAATTCACAGTCCTAATTTCCCAATTATAAATTTAATTACAAACCAAAAATATTTATTTATTTATTTTTAAGACAACGAATGGAAAGGAAAGAAAGCCGTCGTTGGGTTGTGTCCACGTATGGTACATGTACACTTTGCCAACCTGTCCAATTAACCAATCACAGGCAATGAACGTAGATGGAACGACATGTCGTTTTATTTTGAAAGTTTTCAGTCGTTTAGACAGACAAACAATATATATTTTTTGTCCATTTTGTGAATGAGTTTGAGCTGGAAATTTTAAGTTTCAATAGTAATTTTTGTTTACTTTTTAGAAAAGAAAAAAAAAATTTTCAGAAAAAAACAAAAAAATAAGGATGAAAAAGTACATTTTAGTTTAAAACGAATCAATGAACCAAATGGAGTCTTTATCAAAAACAATTATTGTTTATCCACGTAAATTGTTGTTTTACGTTAGTCATTATATCCAAAACAATGTTAAAAAAATAATCTGTGGAGCCAGTGTATTATGAATACAAATTCAACGTGAATATAA
>CM046386.1:20663645-20693389 GCA_025413485.1 Ficus microcarpa | reverse complement strand
TTTTTTGGGTGGGGGGGGGGGGGGGGAACTATGGTGTAGAATTATTGGTAATCTATGCCTGCAACCACGAGGACAGTCTTTTCAAGTGTTGTTGTAGCACTTCCAACATGAATTGGATACCTCCCTTGTGGGTTTCACATTCGTTACACAATTAAGTGATCGGATATGACCTTTCTCTTTTTCTCCTTTTCACTATGCATAGATTCCTAAAGAATCTTATTATTTTTGTTGCATTTATGTCTATTCTTTTGTTAAAGCTGTTATTCTTTTGTGATTCCCTTGATTAAAATATGGGCATTCTATATCCATTTGGCTATTTATGGCACAATTCCCACTAATTCCTCTCATTTTCAGGCTGATGTAGATGGGAATGGAACAATTGATTACATTGAGTTTATAACAGCTACTATGCACCTGAATAGAATGGAAAGAGAGGACCATTTGTACACTGCTTTTGAATATTTTGACAGGGACAAGAGCGGGTAATCTCCTGAACATCATTACGATTTACAAGAATTATGTCCTCAGGTATATGGATCTTTTCCTCCTCAAGTACGTTTAACATATTTTTTCTCTTTTGAATCAGTTATATAACAGTGGAAGAGTTGGAACAAGCGCTTAGAAAGTATAACATGGGGGATGAGAAAACAATAAAGGAAATTATTGCTGAAGTTGACACGGACCGTGTACGTTCATCTCAGACTGTCTTAATATCTTCCTTCTTAAACATGTTTTTATTGTTCTTCAAAGTGAGGATTCCCATATTCTACTTTTGCAGGATGGGAGAATCAACTATGAAGAATTTGTAGCCATGATGAAGAAAGGCAATCCGGATATAGGCCCAAACAGACGGCGCAAAGGAATTTAAACGGAGTTTGCATGTTTTGGCTAAATACACAACTAAATATAGTTGTGTAATCTGGTACTATTATCCTATTTTGGTTTTAGCGTCATTGTCTTGCTTGAATTCCTTGTCATGTGGGGTTTATCTATGGCAATCCTTGAAAGAGATGGACTAGATTGTTTAGCTCTTCCAAGCCGAGGCTGAGTAGATTTCTCCACTGAAGAGTAAAATAAAAGTTAAAAAAATCATTCGTGTACTCGAATAGGCGATTTTATATTTGGTGATCTTGTGTATTCTGAATCCATTAACAAAGTAGAAGTACTAATTTTTGTTTCTTTTGTGGGCGTTGAGATTTCTGTATTTTTGTAGTACTGTTGATGTAATCGTTACTCTGTATTTATTGGAGTTGAAGTTGCCAATTGAAGTGCTTCATGTCTTTGCGTGGTTCTTTTACGTCGCAATATATGGTGGTGGTAGCATAGCGGTCATGGATTCCTTTTCGAGGTCTTCTCGAGTCTCAACATTAGTGTTTGAATTCCCTCCTTCATGTTCTCACTATAAGGTCTGGTCTTAAAAGTGGCCTTTTTTTTTTTTTTTTGGAACTATGAACTTGTAATGGACTAGACAACTCTAGCGATGAAGCCAAGTGGGACTTCACGTCCTAAAATTGTTTCCATTATATTCCTAAATAGATATTGGACGGAGAGCACGAGGACACTATAGTTTGGGGGGAAGATAAAAATCTGTATTATTGACCTTCATTGTGATATTTCTAATGTTTCTTTAATTTCAAGCTCAGGAACGTTGGAGGGAGTTCACCTCGCGGAATTTTCAGAGAGGCAACACTTGGCAAAAATGTGTACGACTTTCAATTTACACGTGTGCCGTAAATAAAATATATGTATACGTATATTGAAATGTACGTGTATGCTGTATGAGTATGAAAGGAGCAGCAACGTCAACGACAAGAAAAGGAAAGAATAATCGGAAAACGGCAAAAATTGACAAAAGCGCTTACCGGCCCAGGAAAACGACGGTAATATAAACGACATCTTTAGAAAACGACAACATTGAGGAAACCTACAACAATTAAAACGACACCACGAGGACGACGACAACGATCTCAAAAAGCGACAGCATATAAAACGACAGATCTATAAACCTCATCTGCGCATCATCCCACGTAAAAGGGATAGCAATCTGGGAATCGACGTTGACCTTAAAAGTCTACATATGCAAACGACATCTAAGAAAAACGACGACGATCTTAAAAATCAACAACATCATGAAATATGATAGACATATAGAAAAGACATTACAAGCGAATTGACAACATGGAAAACGACAATGAGCTGAAAAACGAAAATGGTTTGTGAACGACATCATTCAAAACAATAGAACTGAAAAACGACAATAATCATTAAACGACATAAACGTTGAAACAACCAAGGAAAACGCTTACAACTCAATTCTCAAAATGGTCCGTAAACGACATCATTCAAAACAATAGAGCTAAAAAACGACAGTAATCATTAAACGGCATAAACGTTGAAACAACCAAGAAAAACGCTTACAACTCAATTCTCAAAATGGTCCGTAAACGACATCATTCAAAACAATAGAGCTGAAAAACGACAGTAATAATTAAACGACATAAACGTTGAAACAACCAAGAAAAACGCTTACAACTCAATTCTCAAATGAAAATTTTTCTGGTTGAAACGAAAATGTCATTTCATTTCGAGAATGAGATAGATGTGTTAAAAAAATTTCCTTCTTGAATAAAAAAGAGTTTATAATTTGTTTGAAAGTTATAAAATGAGAAGAAAAGATAACGAGAGTAGTACACGTGGAGAAAATTCAAAAAAATATTTCTATAAGCATTTCGAAAGGGTATTATATAAAATATGTTTGAGAATATTATGTCCATCTTTTTTTTTTAATAAAAAAAAGAGTAAAAAAAAAATAATAAACTTAAATGTATCTAAACTCTTTAAAAAATAAAGATTTAATTTATTTTTTTATTTTTTTATTTTTTTAATCGAGATGACCTTAAAATCTATTTTTTAATCTGGTTAAATTTTGAACGAAATTTTGTTGAAATAATCTTTTTTATAGTAAAAAACTAAAATGTCCTTAATATCCCAAAAAACTCTCTCTCCCCCATTCCCTTCTCTCTCTACCTAACTTTGCAAACAGATTCCCCATGGCCTCCATCTCCGGCCGTTGCCCCCCCTCCCAACTTCAAAATCTGGGTTCGCAAGCCCCTTCTGCCCTAGAGTCCGATCTGGTTCTTGGCTCCCCACTTGCCCCACCCCACCCCCCCCCCCCAATGGCGTTTTGAATTCGGCATTCCGAGATTTGAGCTCGCCGAACTGAGCCCAGATCGTCGACCACGGAGGATTGGAGACACAGATCGGGGAGGTGCGAGAGCTCATCGGCGTAAAGGGACCGACACCCAAATCGCGGGTGTCGGAAACCCACATGGGGGGTGGGACGAGGGGGAGAAAGAGAGAGAGAAAGAAAGAGAGATATTTTCATTTTTGATGAGTTTTTTTAAATTAATTATTAATAAATTATTAAAATATCTTATTATTTTGTTAGAAATGTACTGATTTAGATAGATATGATCATAATGATCAAAAAATAAAAATTTAAGATCATCTTTATAAAAATAAAAAAAAATGGATCACACGATTATTTTATACTAGTTATTTTAAAAAGAATGATAAAAAAAAAATTAAGAAAAACACTATTTTACTATTTTTCTATGCATTTTGAAAATGAGCATACTAAACAAACATGAGTAAGTTTTTGATGTCTTATATTTTAACGGAATTAAGTGGAGTATTCAATTTCTAACTACCAAATTTTTTCTAATATTTTTCTGGATAATAATGTATTCAGTATTTTCTACGGTTTTACTTTTTTCTATGTCAAGTCCCTGAAACATGATAAAAGATATTTTCAAATAACATAAAAGGAGTACAGATATAATAATAATTTTTTGAAAAAAAAAAAAACCGTTATATAACACAAAAAAATTTGAGAGATTTGTAATTTTTTTTTTGAATTCTAAAAGTAAAAAAAATTCAAACTTTACGTTTTTAAGTGAAATCAAATTTAATATTATTATTAGACTATGTTTATAATCACAAAAATTTGTATTTCTTAACGTAGAATATTACTGCGTTTTAGTTATTTTATGTTCGTTTTGCGTTTTTATTATTTTATGTTCATTATGTTAGTAAGAATAATCTCCACTCCAAAGTCCAACCAATAAGTCCAGCTTAGAATCTTTTTTTTTTTTTTTGGTTAAGAAAAAAGAACGAAAAAGAAAAACCCGGCTAAAAGGCCCGCGACATTTTGGATCTATTCGGTGCAGGTTGCTTACAGCAGTGTTCGTCGGATTAACAAAGCAAAAAGAAAAAGAAAAAGAAAACAATCTTTCTTTTATATGAAAAAAAACAAAAATAAAACGTGAGCAAATAGAAAGGCCCAGACGTAGCCGGAGTTAAATCCCAAACCAGTCATGGTAATCCTAATCCCTCCACTTTCCGTTTGGTTCTCGCGAAAATAACAATGAGAAAAATGTTTTCCCCGAGCTTTCTTCTCCGTGTTTTTTTTTTTTTTTTTTTATATTTACTTTTGATCGCGCTCGAAAGTTTGTATTTTTGCACGAATAATTGCATGGTTGCTTCGTTTTTTGTTAAATATCAAGCCTGTTTTATTGTTGAATCAAATCGTAGGCGAAGAAATTTTGAGGACCGAATTTGAGTTTCTGATTAGTCAATTGGCGATTTGGTGTGATCGGAGAAAGAATATTTTCCCAATTATTGTTTGTTTTACGTCGAAAAAGCTGATTTAGGGGTTTAATCTAGCTTAAGCTCGTTTTGTTCAAGAGTATTAGTTGATTAATTTTCATTAATTGATGGTTAATCTGGCTTCAGAACATTTAAAATGTGTCAGCCCAATTATTTTTTTATTTTTTTATTTTTTGAAAAGAAGCTATTCTTTCTTGTATCCTTAACTTGGAAACTTACTATAAGGAGATCATTTAATAAAAAAAGAGATCTCTCATAAATTCAGCTGCAGGACATCATTTAACAGATATCAAATTTCACATTTAATTTTTATTTTTTTGGCTAATCATTTCACATGTAATTTTTTTACATAAATATAATGCTTATGGACATTGGGCAACTCAGAACTTAGGAAACGAACATCATTTGATCGAAATTAGATCTCACATAAAGTTATTAGCAGAATATCATATAATAGATGCAGAATTTTCACATGTATTTTGGTTACATATGTTAGATTGTGAATTTGTTCTAAATCGTTAAGTTACTGGATTGTTGTGGTCTTTATATTTTGATTGGGCACCCTCTTTGCTTGAGGTAGCTTTTGGGGATGAGTTCTTCCAAAACCCATTTAACATGATATCAGAGCCAAATTTTGGAGGCGACGATGGGTTTGGACCGAGTTACTGGTTGTCTTGGTGTTTATATGGGGATCGCCTTGAGCTAACTTTTGGGACAAGTTTTACCCAAGCCCACAAGACAAACTATTTTACATATCTTTCCCAAGGATGAAAAAGTTTCAAAGAATGTGTTTTAGTCACAACCTGATTTTAACCTCCGTGGTCTTGAGACTTGATGTATTAATAGAATGGCCTTATGGGATTTATATGTTTTCATGTAACTGTTTGTTTTCTCTTCAAACAGGTTGAAGTAAGAGGCCAATGTAAAGTTCTTGTATTGGTATATCAGAGTTTGGGCATGATTTTTGGTGACTTGAGCCTTTCCCCGCTTTATGTTTATGGGAGTACATTTTCCCGAAGGTTGCGCCATTACCAAACTGAGGATGCAGTATTCGGAGCATTTGCTGTGATTTTTTGGACCCTCACTCTTATTTCATTGTTCAAGTATGTTCTTATCCTGCTGAGTGCAGATGATAATGGTGAAGGTAAGATCAGATAATTTTCTCTCTGGTGCTATATACCATTCCTTTTCTTTTTCTTTTTTTTTTTTTTTTTAAGCTTTTAATTTTGTAGTTGCTTTGCAGGAGGGATTATTGCATTATACTCACTCCTCTGCAGGAATCCGAAATTCTGCTTGCTACCTAATCATCAAGCATCTGATGAGGAGCTCTCTACTTATAATTACCCTGGTTACTTGAGCAGAAATTCACCAGCATCATTATTGAGAAGATTTTTTGAGCGGCATAAAGAATCAAAAACCATTCTACTTGTTCTAGTTTTGTTGGGAGCTTGTATGGTAATTAGTATTGGTGTCCTTGCACCTGCAATTTCAGGTAAAGGCACCTTTTGTTTGTCATCTTTCTTGCTGTTAGAAATACGGATATTGATTGATTTTGTGCTTTCGGTTTGTTTCAGTTTTTTCTTCTGTTGAAGGGCTGAAATTTCAGTCGAAGGATGTACATAGTAGTAAGTCTCGGAATGAATATCATTTTCTTTCCTGCCTCCAAGTTGTATGATCATTATTTTGTGCCCCGAGCGCCTTTCAAGTTACTATGGCTTTTTATAACAATGCAGATACGGTGGTTATTATTGCCTGCATTCTGTTGGTTCTCCTTTTTGTATTGCAACACCGTGGGTTTCACAAGTTGGCATTCATGTTTACTCCCATTGTTATCCTATGGTTGCTGTGCATTGCTGCTGTTGGAATCTATAATATTTTTAGGTGGAATCCAGTTGTATATCGGGCTCTTTCTCCATATTATATTTACAATTTTTTCAAGGTTACAGGAAAAGATGGTTTTATTTCTCTTGGAGGAATACTTTTATGTCTTACTGGTAAATATTCAGTTTGGAACCTTTTTAACTCTTTTATTTTTTTTCTTCATCTAGCTTTATTAAAGACCCATAAATTTTCAATCTATGTCGCCTTTTATTTCCGTCTGCAGGAAGTGAAGCTCTATTTGCAAATCTTGGCCACTTCACTGCAACATCAATCAGGGTATGCATACCAATGGTTGCGAAAGAGAACTTTTATTTCTTGCTTGTTATGTGGAAGAAATTTGATGAAATTATAGGGAAAAAGAAACTGCTTTCACTTTTTAATGACTTTTAAGAAAAAAGCTTCAAATTTGAATTGTTGACTTGGTTACTGTTTTTAAAAGAAACTCAGCCGATCTAAATCGTGGCAACCTATCAAGGTTGATATAAAAATGCATAAAATCTAACTTGATTTGGTCCATCACGTCTTTTAATATGCCATTCCGGGCCTTTTATTATGAGGCCTGGAAGGTTTATTCTGAACGTGGTCCTCATCTAAAATAACTTTTGTATCTGTTTGCTGTTCTCAAAAATGAAAACCTGTCATGTACTTGTTTGCTTTAACTGCTGAGAAATTAATCATATCATTGAAAACACCCCTTTTCCTGATTCTCCATGTGGTCATGCACATCTCGTTTTTTGATACTCCTGGCTTTCTCTTTATGGCAAACCAACTAATCATGCATTTACGAGAAGTCCAGTCTCTACTTTTAGATGATTCCTCTTGAAAAATTGACGTATGAAGTCTCAAGAATTTGAAGATAAACAGAGATTGGTTTCTATGAACCAAATCTCAGAGGGAAATTTCTCACTCAAGAGCAAAGCTCAACCAAAGCAAAATTACAATTTTCAAGTCTACCTCTCAAAAATGAAACCCAAGTCTCTAAATACTCTGCAATTCCAAGGCCAAACAGCACAAACTTGCTTAGGGAAATAAAACGACATAGTCTACGCAAACCAAACGACAAGAACTTAAACTAATGGGCAGTGAAACGACATCACTTTGACACTTTAATTCCTAATAACTTGATATTCCCCTACGTCAAAAATGAAGGTTATGCTTGAATTCTTACTCTGCAGCTTTATTTTTCCATAGTACTTTTCTTGACCGTTTGCTTAAATTAGCAGCTCCTGCTGGTTTTCACTCTATTTTTGCATTTATATGACTGAAGCACCAAAACTCACTGCATCGCAGGTTGCATTTACTTGTGTTATTTATCCATGTCTGATACTTCAATACATGGGGCAAGCTGCTTTTCTTTCAAAGAATCTATCTGAAGCACCTATGAGCTTTTATGCTTCTATTCCTGGTAAGCATGTCTGCATGTGAGCCCCGCTGGTGCTTGCTCAACGGGTGAGAGGAGAGGGGCTTGTGTAGGAGCTCTCAGTTTGAAACTTGGGAGTGTTTTCGTTTCTCTTTAATGAGTGGGAGCCATAGGCCCCAAACCGTAAAAAATAAAATAAAATGAATCTGCATGTGCAGTCATTTAAAGCAATGGATCTTGCTATACAATTTGTAAATTGCATAGAAGGTGTTAGAAGACTGTAATTATGAGGCATTGCAAAACACTAGATAAAGGCAACTCACTACGTTTTCTATGTCATGATTTCTTGTGGTTTGTGCTTCCTGGTTAATTACTCTCTCCCTTTTGCTCTGACTTGAGTATTACTGAGAGGGGGTCATGCAGGGGTTGATTCATACCCTTCGGTTTTCTTTCCATGTGATCATGGAACAAGAAATGTATTTTTATAATTTATTCAAGTTGTATTCCCTAAAGACCAATCTATTAGCTTGTTTACAGAATATTCTTGCTGTGTTTGTAGATCCCTTTTTTTGGCCCGTTTTCGTTGTGGCAACTTTGGCTGCAATTGTTGCTAGTCAAGCAGTTATCTCTTCAACATTCACAATTATCAAGGAGTGCCATGCATTTGGATGTTTTCCACGTGTGAAGATTGTACAAAGCAGGAGATGGCTCCCGGGTCAGATATACATTCCAGAGATAAACTGGATCCTCATGGTTCTCAGTCTAGCTGTCATAATGGGATTTCAAGACACCAAGCATATAGGAAATGCTTATGGTAGGTCGTCTTTGAAATCTGTAATTCCATGTTTATATTTGTTGTTAATCGGTTGTGTGCTTTTTCTACTGCACTTGTTCACTTCACCAATGAGCACGTTTTTTATACCTTCTGAGTCTGAACTTGGTTGTTCGCCCCAAAATTTCAGGCATTGCATATATGACTTTATCGATAGTGACAACATTGGTAACATTGCTGGTCATCGACCTTGTGTGGCAGAAGTCTCTCGTGCTTGCCCTTCTGTTCCTTGTTCTCTTTGGATCAGTGGAGATTTTCTACTTCTCCTCTTCTTGTATGAGAATTCCGAAAGGGGGATGGGTTCCTCTGCTGTTCACCATGGTCTTCATGCTCGGTATGTATGTTTGGCATTACGGTTTGAGGAACAAATATCTGTACGACCAGCATACCAAGCTCTCCATGAGGTGGATCCTCTCACTTGGTCCTAGTCTTGGGATCATTAGAGTTCCTGGGATTGGTCTCATCTACACAGAGTTAGCTACTGGAGTCCCAGCTACTTTTACTCGCTTTTTAACGACCTTACCGGCCTTTTACCAAGTGGTTGTCTTTGTCTGTGTTAAAACTGTTTCTGTTTCATACGTACCCCATAAAGAAAGGTTTCTCATTGGTCGGATTGGTCCCAAATCCTACCGGTTGTACCGCTGTATTATCCGGAATGGCTACAAAGATACATATAGCAATGGAGATGACTTTGAAAATGATCTAGTGATGAGCATAGCAGAGTTCATCCAAATGGAAGCTGAAGGTAACGGGGCTGTTGACGGCTCTGTGGATGGCCGGATGGCAGTTGTTAGGACATCAGAAAAGTTCGGTACAAGATTAGTGGTGTCAGAGTCTTTTGGCCCTGAAGGAAGCAGCAGTTCCCACCCACCAGTGGTTGTGAGTGGCTACAAGTCACCCACACTTCAGAATTTGCAGGCTGGTTATGAGCAAGAATCACCCCGACTCAGCTGTAGGAGGCGGGTTCAGTTCAAAGTGTTGGATACAAAATACAAGGATCCTCGTGTCAAGGAAGAGCTTTTGGAGCTTGTTGCAGCGAAGTGTGCTGGGGTGACGTATGTCATAGGCCACTCGCATATTAAGGCAAGGTCGAATTCACCATTTTTGCACAAATTTGCAGTTAACGTAGCCTACTCTTTCTTGCGTAAGAACTGCCGGTCCCCTGCTGTGGCCTTGAATATTCCGCATATTTGTTTGATTGTGGTGGGAATGAACTACAATGTCTAATGCAAGTTTGTGCAGAAGAAGTTCACTGCAGAAGTAAAGCTTACACAAACAGTTTCAGACATACGGTGTATGTTCAACTGATTCGTTTGCTCTCGTCTTTCACTCGACAAGCAATCTAGCTGTTCAGCATAGTGTTACACGAAAACGGGTATTTTTTTTGGTCAACTCGTTCCCCAACTTTAAGCACACGTCTGTATTTTTTCTGGGAATCTTTTGTTTTTATCATACAATCGCAAATTAAGGTGTGTTTTCCGGTTGGAAATGCAGTTTTGTCCCTTTTTTCTTTGAGTTTGAGTGAAGCAACTTATTTGTTTGTAGAGTGTAATAATGGTGGAAGTTCTTGACATAGTGGAAAAGTCATTCAAATAATTTCAGTTGGATTTAGCCCACAACTTATTTTATTTGGATTTCTTTTTGGGACAGGGAGCCATTTAAAAAATGCTGAATCCAAAATATCATCCCATTTGCATGGGAAATTTTGTTTGTATTCTGACCAAATGGCATCAAGATTTGAATAAGGTTGTTCAAAAATAAAGCACGTTTTCATGATGTTGAAATGTTTACTATGCTAGTTAGGTTAAAACTATGAAACGTACCACGACTATAACTATAGATATAATCGGGAATCTCTACAACCATAACTAGACAAACCAATGAGAAAATCCAGAAATTCATGGGAAAAAAAAATCCAAGTATTATACCCTTTTAATTTTTTGCTTAAGTACATTATTTTCCTTGATTAACTACGAGTTCATCCGGTAAATCTTGTCCAGATTAAAAAGCTAATAATCCTTCCGTCTTAATCATAAATTTTTAAATAATCTCTAAAAACAGTCTCCAGATAATGAGATAACGAGGATATGAAAATTTATTAGAAAAGCAGTTTCTCAAACACAGGCGAAATAAAATTTTCAAGTTTGAACCACAATTTACCGAGTAATGCCTACCATATACACCTCAAATATATATTATATAGACACACACATATACAGGAGAAATATCTAAATCTCACTATTATTACATTACCCCAGTTGCCAATTGCCGCACCAAGAGGGAAAAGGAAAAAACGATTATATATTCTTGGCCAGAAAATTTATTCCCCAATAACAATATTATTTATTTAAAAAAAGAAAAAAAAAATCCAAACAGAGTAATCCGTTTTCCTATGGGGAAATAAAACTCCAACTAGTACCCATTTCTCAAAGCCGTCGAAAACGAAAACTGTACGTTGAGGTCCTAACTGATGCGAATTCTCGGAACCTTCGAGAATCGGATTCCGAGTCTCCGACTCTGACTCGTTCTTCTCTCTCTCTCGCCCTCCGTCTCGCAAGCGCGATTCCGATTCCGAAGCAGCGGGGATAGAGAATGTTGAGCGCGTCTTGCTCTCAGGCTCTCCTCCGCCGCCCCTTTCTCCCGTCGTGGACTCCGATTCCTAGGGTTTCCACCCGCCCCAGGGAGAGCTTTCCCATTACTCGCAGCCTTCGGATCTTTGAATCCCATTCCAGACCTTCCCACAAGGTTGGTTGCTTGATAATACCGAACCAGTATTCTTCTATATCGATTTCGATTTCGATTTGTGTGTGTGTGTGTGTGTGTGTGTGTAGGCATATGAATTTTCTTTTCTAATTTGTATCTGTTAGTTGAATAATTTGAAGTCTTGTTACTGTATAGTTCAGTATGGTTACACAGGAAGAAAACCGATGTTTCTTGAATGGTTTTGTTGAAAAGTTTAGGATTTGATTCTTATTTTGTTCTTAATTTAAAGAAAAGGATAGTTATTTGATTATTATTCTTGAGTTATTCAAGAAAAATTGTGAAGAAAGGGGAAATTTTGCCGTTAGTGTTACTGATTTTGTATCAATTTTTTACATTTATTGATTGTTTTCGAGAAGCTTAATTCATATACATACGTTGGCTTACTTTACAGGAATGGAAAAAGATATCATGTTTTAGACATGAGAATTTCTCGTCGGAAACCAAAAAGCCTGAATACATTGAACACACTGCGCCGAAGGAAGTAGTGAAGTCCGAAACTCAGAAATCAGAGTACATCGAACTCACCGCACCTCAGGAAGTCGTGAGTCTGAATGCAATGATTTGAAGGCAGGGAAAAAGAATTTGCTGTCTAAGATTGGAGAGGTAACGTTTACTTGGTTTTTTGGGACAAGTTTAATTTTTCGATTTTATGTTTACTAGTTATACTAGGAATGTTAAATCTCACGCTGATCACTTTAGGGGTGATGGGGGAGGGGGATCTGATAGATGTTCTATAAGCTAAGAGTTTCCGCATAAATAAGACTCCAAAAAATGTTATTCTAACTCGTAACTATGAAGAGGATTTTAATATTAATTGAGTTCTGTATGGTAACTTTTAATTGTTGTAAACTAGTTTTAAGGTGGTGGTTGTGTTCAGTGACCGTTATCTTATGCTAAGTTTAGTGATCAATCATGATTTATGATTTTAAGTGAATAATTTGTCTATTCCCCGACAAGAAAGTTTCCAAACTATAATAAATAACGTATCATATTTCGTTGTCTGAATTTTGTGAGTCAATCGGTTCAAGGGCATACGTATCTGGCATTGCATACTTTCATAAAGAGTATTGAATACTAGATATTTATAATTTTCTTTTTCTAAGTCTGGAAATGGTAGTTCGGTTACTTGTCTAGACCAATAAAATCAGAACACATAAGAAATTGCAATCGTTATTCGTAAAGAGATAAAAGGATTTAGCATGCAAAAGATTTTCACTGACTAGCTTCATGCCATTTCAGCTCGCAGTTGCAGTTTTTAGGTCAATTGAGAGCCGATGGACTGTGCCGTGGACATTAGAGACCATATTGCAGGTCAGTTTTTCCACCAAAATAATATGGGATGACTACACAGTTCAACCCAAATAATATGTGTGATGAATCTTGATAAGTCAAAGGAAGCTAGAAAGTAAGCTTTTTGTAACCATCAAGTGCTTTAAGCGTAAAATTAAGGCTCAAGAACATAAAAGATTCTAACGTTTTGGCCTGGACTCCAGAACTTGTCAGAAAAGGATACTCTAGAACTTGGATATCAAGCTGTTTCAATGACTTCTGTTTGTTTCAAAAAATTGAATGTCCTACTTCTAAATCACGCAAATTAAGGTTGACTCCAATATAAAAATTTGATTGTTATTTGAAGATAATGCAGGTTCTGATAGCAATAACTGGTGATGCAGGTTATGCTCCTTTGGGTTGCTGCATTCTGTTTTATAGGTTCTTCGATGGTTCCATTTGCAGCCCATTTGACAGGCCTCAATAGGGAATCATTAACACTTCGAGGACAAGCCTTATTTAGCCTGTTGACCGATGTAACTGAAGGTCTTGCTGGAATAATGATTCTTCATCGCTGCTTGTCTCGTTTCCGTCCTCTTCCTCCAGATTGGTTTAGATTTAGCTTGAAAGGAAACTGGTACATTGATGTTGCTCTCGGATGCCTTATGTTTCCTCTTGTTAATGGGCTCTCGCACTTCAATCTCAAACTCTTGCCTATATTGCCTTCTACGCCCGTCACTCTCTCAAGTGTTGAGCAGTCAGTATTGGCATGTGACCGAGTAGCAATGGCTCTGTATGTAATAGTAGTATCAGTTTGTGCTCCTGTATGGGAGGAGATCGTCTTCAGAGGCTTTCTTCTTCCCTCTTTGACCAAATACATGCCTGTATGGTGTGCAATACTGGTGAGCTCAATCTTCTTTGCCTTAGCGCATTTCAACATACAGAGGATGCTTCCGCTTATTTTTCTTGGTGCGGTGATGGGTGCTGTCTTTGCACGGTCGAGAAACCTATTACCATCAATGCTCTTGCATAGCCTTTGGAATAGCTTTGTGTTTCTAGACTTGATGAAGTAGCTGCTGCCTATATACTTGCTTATAGTTTGGTATTCGACAAAACCATCTATTCAGGTCAAATTTGTGGCACACACTGCAGTCAATCCAAGGGTTATGAACAAGGCCGGTCCGCTCGCATTATCTCGATAATGTTGGTCCATCATGTACAAAGGATGCAGTTATCTCCCACTAGCTGATTTGCAAGTCACCAATGCGCAAGAAACTTGGTATTTTGTGGGGAGTCAGTTGGAAATTTCATCTTCTCGGTGATACAATGGCAAAGTGTGCAAAGGGAAAAGAAAACATTTTGTAAATCATCATTTTCTTTCTTTTAGGAGATCTTTGAAGCTAGCATTACAAAAGTTATTGTAGTTTTGATAAGTTGTTTATTTCTTCTCTCTCTTCCCCCTCAATTCTTTTTTAGTGGAATAGTGTCAACGAGAAAAACTAATTTATTTATTTACAAAGGCATGGAATCTGATTGTAAAAGGGGAACTTTGTTTTGTCTCTAATGAAAATATCTGTTGTACCTTAAAACGAACACCCAAAAAAAAAAAAAATGCAGGTTCACTAAGGCATTGGATTCTATGTTGCCATACTTTGACATAAAATCTTTGATGAGCATAAATATTTACGAATGAATAAATAATATATATATATATATATAAAATAAGTTAATAAAATAGCCTTGTAACCTGACAAAGAAAAAAAGAAAAATTCGTGAAAGAAAAATGTCAGAAGTGGGATTTGAACCCACGCCCTCTTTCGAAGACCAGAACTTGAGTCTGGCGCCTTAGACCACTCGGCCATCCTGACTTGACGGGAACTCCTATTCAAATTTAATTAATACTGACTTGGTGCTTTAGTACTAAACGACATGACGTTTGAACCCATGTTTTGAGGCAAATTCAGGCTAGAATATGAAGTTCATTATTCATCTTGTATTCTCATATTTTGAAAAACAAAATAACCACGGTATTTGATTTAGAATTATGATAAATCGTTGCGTTGATTCTTGAACTTATTGTAAAAGTGCTCTTTGGTCTCTAAACTTATTTTTAATATAGTTTTTATCAATTGATTTCTAAACTCATTAAAAAGGTATAAGTTAGTCATTTTTGTTGTCTTTATGTTAGAATTTAACAAATTTCTTCAACTTCATCTATTTTTCAGGGGTAATTTAGAGAATTGGTTTGATTAAAATACAAATAATTATCAAACATGAAAACAACCAAAACAAAAAAAAACAAAAAAAAAAAAAGGGAAATCTTCATTCTGTTTCCTTTCTCTCTCAACGCTTTTTCTTTTTTGCTGGTTCCTCTCTCTCTCTACTTGCAGGCCAAAGAACAAAAACTCAAACCCAACAAGAAGGAAAGCTGCCCACCCTCCCGCCATTGTGAGCCCAAGGCCACCGCCCACCCTTCCCGTCGCAAGCCAAAAGCCACCTACCGTTGGTCCCTTGCGAACTAAGATCCGCCGCCGTTGACTCCACAAATCCAGATTCGCCTCCGCGAGCTTTGCAAACCCCCATGCACATTATCTCCATGTGAGATCGCAAGTCTCCCTCCTCTCTTCAGCCAAATCAGTAGGATTGTTGGGTCTTCTTCTTCCTTCTTTTTCTTCTTCTTTTCTTTCTTTCTTTCTTTCTTTCTTTTTTTTCTTTTTTTTTTTTTTTGAACTTGTAAGTGAATATTTTGTAATTTGCTCAAGTGCTTGTGTCGGACTTTGGTTTGATACTGGTTTTTATAGAAGAAAGCGAAGAAGGCAGAAGAGGGGGGAGAGTTTTTTTTTTTTTTTGGTTTTCTTTTTAGTTTTGAAAAATAATCGGTATATAATTTTCAGAAAAAATGAAGGAAAATAATCAGTATATATGTTAAGGGGTAGTTTAGTCTTTTCAAAGCTAGTTAACAGAAAAATGTGGGTTTTTAGACGTCCTTTTGATAAAAAGACCAACTTATACAACTTTTTAATAAGTTTAGGGATTAATCAATAGAAACAAAAAATAAAAATTCAAAGATCAAACAACACATCCATAGAAAGTTTGGGACTAACGTAGCAATTTACTCTTCTAACTATTAAAATTACTGTATGTATCAGTGACTTTTCGTGGTTCTTTTAGCTACCATATATAGGGGCATTAATTTCATGTACAGATGCTAATTAAACAAAGTTCTTTTTTATGGTCAGAACTTTCTCCTTCACAAACACTCCCTAGACATTCTTCCCCATTAAGGTGGATCTTGTTTTCATGCATGTCCCTTCTCTCTTTCTAGAAAAATGTTAAAAACACAACTCTAATATCAATATTTGAGTCTTAATTTATGTGATATATGAGCTACCGTTCTTTTATTGACAAGTTCTTTAAAGTATTGACACCTCAATTAATTATATTTATTATTAAAAATATGATAAGTGCGTTGATACTCAAAAAAAATTAGAATTAGAGTGAGTCTTTTTAACCCTATTCATAGATGTATATTCAAAACGAATTGGTGTCTGATCGTGGTAAAACTAGCTAGATATATCATATATATCTATACACACATATATTCAACATTACTTCTTTATAATTTCTTTCCCTGTCCACATGTTTGAATTTCCACTTTGTCGAGCACTATATGCTATTTATATACTATTATTTACTGCCTATATATTCACGGCTCATATTTTAAGCTTCTTATAGAGTCCTTCAATGGATACTAATATATATGTATATATTAAAGTTTACGTACTCAAATGGTCTCTCTATCTTTCTGCATGGAAAATTAGGAGATTAAGATTGATCTTATTAGCACTCATGGGATTTTATGTGCCCTTGTCCCGCTTGTATCCCACCCCTGGTGACATAAAACATGTGTATACATATATATAGCAAATAAGAGAATGCAGCCCAAAAAAAAAAAAGATTAAGTTATGCGCCGAACCAAAAATGTTTCATTTTCATTAATTTGGAAAAACCTACAAATTGGCAATATGCTTCTGTCTGCCTTAATAAATCACGAGGATCTCTTTTTTTTCTTGACAAAATAAGAAATGGCATCAAAAATTAAGGTCTGGTAATCTTGGAGAAATTAGTTCAAAGACAATATTAAAAATAAACATCATCTGTATATATTAGATGATCTTGCAGTCCAGCTTGTCTTAATTTTTTCAATTCATGAATAGTAACTAGAATTCGAAAGCCAATATAATGGTTCAAGAACTGATCTTTTATATAAACAAACAGAGATGAATTTGAAGAAAAACTTGTCCGCACTGGACCCTGATCTTCTCCCGTGGCCCACCCACAATAAGTTTTGTCTCAATTCTAAATAATTAATTAGGCACACTGAGCTTTAGGAATTTCTATATATGCATATATATATATATATATATTGATATATTTTCCTACGATAACAAGTCAAATTACAACAAAAAAGAAGGAAATAAACAGAGGAAAAAAAAAAACTAAAAATGGCTAGTCCCACAGCGACAAGAGGTTTAGTAAAAGAGCGTACGTTCATAAAAGCTAGATGACACGTACGTTATGAGATTTATTAACAAATTCGCTTTCTATTAATGGCAAATATAAGATTGTGGATGTCCCAAAACAATTATTTTATTATTATTATTATTATTATATTTTTTTTTACAGTGACTCGGCAATAATTATATATAGTACATTGTAATGCGTCCACAGAGTTTTCAACATATGATATAATGCTTTAAGAAACAGCTGTTGTGAATTAACAAAATATAATATTGACACATTATTGCATGGTTTTCTTGCAAGAGTTTTTATATTTGTATTTCCCTTGCAGCTTTCTTCCATGATCTTTATGTGACGGCCGTTAAGCCACTAACATCATGAAGTTTATAATAATATGTATCTATATAATACCCGAAGTTCAAACATCCTTAATTATATGATTAAAAAAAATGTAAAACAACAAAATTAAGATTGAACAAATGGTATGCTACAAATAACGATCAAGATTGAAACGATCTCTTCTCATGATGCTCTTATAAACGTACGTAATATTTGATTCATTCGATATACACAAATCAAACGATTACATACATGTATACACACACAAAACGATGCTCTCTCTCTCACACACACACACATATATCTGTGCTAGTTTCTTTCTTATATATAATATATATATATGTATACGCTAGCTGCAAACACTTAATTGAGCCCGCCGTTTCTGACGTCTTTAAAGAAATAAGAAATATAAATTATCGCACCCAATGGCACACGATCAGCCAGGATGCATCTGAGCCACCGACGTAAGCACTGCATGGCGGGTCCCAGCCTCATATTCGACGGTCGAGATGACACTGAGAACTCAGCAGGTGTAGTTACCGGAGAGGATGACAATCCAGAGCTTATCGCTTAGGCGCTTTGTGGGCGCCACGCGACCCCTCTTCACTTCCATCAAGTACTACATATAGATTTTACTTCTTTTTTTGCTTCTTTTCTTTTAGTACCAAAAAAGTAAGTGTACACTACTCGCTAGTCTGTACACGCCTTTCTTTCTTTTTCTTTTTCTTTTTATTTTACGAAACCATTACTTAACTTGGCCTCCAACCATTTGGCCCATGCCTATCGAGATTTACACTCGTAATATTTTATGTCATATTATTTTTCTCGTACTATCATTTCTATGATCTTGAGAGTCACACTCCAACACACACACACACACATATATATATCATATATCATATATAGTCCTGTAGCAAAGTACAGAATTTCAGAAAAATAATGTATTGGCATATAGATATGAAGGAAAGTAATAATAGTATACGAAAATCTATCAAGAATATCATACATTTTCATTCTAAAACATCGTCATGTTTTCTTCTATTTGCACAATTCTTACCTTATGATAAGGATACTCATTTTTGTTTAAATGATCAAGTATACACTACACGCTTTAAATTTTTAACAAAAACACATAAATTTATTTCTTAAAAAAAAAAATCTAATGTAATAGTTAAAAGTTGTTTCTATTGGCTGTGAAGATGAAAGGTCATATGTAGAATTTCCTTACTAAAAAAAAAAAGGGGTGGGGGTGGGGGGCAAAAAACGTCAACGAGACGTAAAACTGACAAACCGAAACATAAACCGTTGGAATAGTGACACGTAACAGAGTTGTCATAAAACAATCTCTCTCTCTCTCTCTCTCTCTCTCTCTTCACTCTCATCCCCCGAACTTTTTTTTTGGTTCTTTAAAAACTCAAAAACCCACTTCACAAACGTCCTGAAAAAGCGGGAACTCTCACCCGTCACCACCCGGCCAACCAAACGCCGAGAGCCACCGCTCTCCGCCGCCATACCAAAACCTCTCTCCACAGACCTCCTTCCCTCCTTAAGTACAAGATCCGCTTCTTTTGCGCCACCCTTTATAGTATATGCGTGTATAAACATATATATCGCCCCAAAAATAACCAAACACAAATTTGAAAAAACAGAGAACTTATATATATAAGAGAGAAACCGCGCAGATCGGGCCAAAATTTTTTTTTCTCTCTCTCTCTTCCCTTTTCCTCCTTTTTATCTTTTAACGTAGAGAAAGCTCATAATTTTTCTCTGAACTTGTGTTCCCAGAAAAAAGAAGAACATAACTCAGGCTTTTAGACAGAGAGATCGGTTTCTCTTTTGCGTGCGTTGTTTTTTTACAGTTTTTTTTTTTTTTCAAAGAAAATAAATAGAAAAATAAGAAAGAGAGAGAGATGGAACAGAAGGGTTATCTGTTATCGGCGTTGGGGGTGGGGGTGGGGGTGGGAGTTGGGCTAGGGCTGGCTTCGGGGCAGACAGTCGGAATATGGGCCGGAAGCGTCCCCTCCAACGCCGTCACTCTCGAGAGGATGGAGCAGGAGATTCTACGACTTGTCGTTCATGGCAGAGATAGCAAAGTCACCTTCGACGATTTCCCTTACTTTCTCAGGTCACTTCCTGCTTTCTGGATTTTTTTTCCCCCTCTTTTCTTTAACAAAAAGATAAAAAATCAACAAATTTTTTCTTTTCTTCTTTTCTGAAAGAAATGAATGTAACGAAGCAGATATTTTTATTTTTACATGTTCAATTCACTTTTCTTCGTTTCCCCAGACATCCAGACTCGGGTTTGTGTGTTTTTTCGTGTGTTGCAGAGAATAAAATCTCGATTTTTATTTTTGGAAATAGTTATAGTTTTTTTTATTTTTTATTTTTTTTGTGGAACAAGGAATATTATTAGTTGTCTTACGGGCTTCAGATTCCAGTCTTCCTTATCAAATTGATCTGATCACTCTTGGAACGTCAACGAATCGGCGTGATTTGACACACTAATCTCTTTTTAAGGAGTCAATCTATTATTTCAATAGTGACATATATTAAAAAGATTATATTTTTAAAAGGGTTTAAATATTCAAATTTTAAACTTACTAGGCTTATTATGCAATATTGGATGAGCTTTATTTTGCGGGCATAATTATTATAAGTGAGATTCTCTCATGGTCACGTGGGTTAATGTTCTATTGCGGTCTTTGGATAGAGACTTTCCTTTTTTGGCATGCCCTTAACTTTCTCCAATGCATCTTCTTCACGTTATACAGTATATTTTAGTGGAATTATTTTCTTGCCTCCCACTTAGAGTAAATTTTGAACCCAAAAAAGAATGAGACTACTATAACTAGATGATCTCAGTTTTCATGATTATAACCCAATTTTACTAAACGTAAATGGCTGCTAAATTGTTTCCTTAAATTCTTATTTCCGATACTGTAATAATATTATTGGGCTTTACTTGGTCAGAAAGAAGGATTTATCAGATACTGTAACATAATATAATTTATGTAATAATGACTTTTGTAAAGGTATAACATTAATATGCGGTAGGCAAATTCATTGTTGTTTACACCTTTCAGAATCATTGTTATATTGAACAAATGAGATGTTAAAACCCCATTCAAATTGAAGCCTTGGCCAAAGATCAAGGATATTGAGCCTGATAATTTGGAATTTGCTGATTTTCACATGCAGTGAACAGACGCGAGTGTTGCTAACAAGTGCAGCCTACGTGCATCTGAAACATGCTGAGGTTTCCAAGTACACACGAAACCTTTCTCCTGCGAGTCGAGCTATTTTGCTCTCAGGGCCAACAGGTTTGTAGCATTTTTTTGTGTTTTTAATGATGATTACTCTATATTTTCTGTAATATTGATTTACAAACTTGTTTTTTGTCCCCTTTGAAGAACTTTACCAACAAATGCTTGCCAAGGCTTTAGCACATTACTTTGAAGCCAAGTTATTGCTGTTGGATGTAACAGACTTTTCACTGAAGGTACATGTCCCGTTGTTTTTTTTCCTCTCCTTACTTCGATTTGTTTTCTTGTTCGATTTCTCATGTTAGTATTTCTGATCATCGGGTTTTTTCTTTACAGATTCAGAGTAAATATGGTGGTGCCAAAAATGTATGTAAGCTTTCTCTAATTTTGTTATTTATATTTATATTTTTGGGGATGAAAGTTCTTATTCAAGCACTTAGATGCTTTCTTCAGCCAAAAAAAAAAGCTCTTAGATGCTTTAGCTATTGTTAAACTGCTGTCTAAACAATTTGTTACTTGTTTGCTCAAAACTTTTGGAAGATTAATTGCTTTTATTAATCAATCCCGTTTTTTAGGCTTTTACAAGGTCTCCTTCGGAGTCAACGCTGGAGCGACTGTCAAGCTTGTTTGGGTCTTTCTCTGTTCTTCAACAAAAGGAGGAACCCAAAGGTATTTATATAGAATGCTGCTCTTTGGAGTTCTCGTTCTAGTTGATTGGTTGTGTCGATCAAGTATATCGGAACATCGATTTAGTTTAGTTTTGCAGGCCTAAGGAATGTTTCGTTTTCACGTATACGTAAATTTGTATATCTCTATAAGAGTGCAGTTGTATATGTTGTTCTGCCTTGGTCATAGCCCCACTGACTCAGAAAATTCTATTGCAGGCACAATAAGGCGGCAAAGCAGCGGAGTGGATATCAGATCTAAGTACTGAAAGAGACGTGTTCTTTATTAAACAAAAAAACGAAAAATGTGTTGTCCCTTCTTCATTTTTCCGTAACTCTACTTTGCCTATAATCATGGTTCTGTAATTGCAGGGGAGAAGGCAATAGTGCTCCTCCAAAGCTTAGGAGAAATGCCTCGGCCTCGGCTAATATCAGTAACCTTGCCTCTCAGTCCACTTCAAATGCAGGTTCTTCCCCACAATTCTCTCTTTGCCTCACAAAGATGCAGGCTGTTTTTGCTATTTTTTAACTGTTTTTTTTTTTTTTTTACAACGAGGTCGATCTGAGATGAAAAATACATTTTTCTTTTAACAATGGAATTTTGCTATTAGATCATGCGAATGCTCTTTGTAATTTCCTTTTTTTTTTTTTTTTGGGGGTTATATATTTATGTATATATGTATTTTCACCTCAATCTTTATCTTTTTGTGTTTTAGGTGGTCTCAAGGGGACAAGCGGCTGGTCTTTTGATGAAAAGCTTCTCATACAAGCTCTCTACAGGGTAACTTCATTTGCTTATAGCATCGATAATCTTATCGGTCAATAGCGTATGATAAATCCTTATTCGGACACTTCATGTAATAGCCCAAGCATCTCTTCATCATTAAGACAAATATTGAGTTTCCGCGCAGGTTTTGGCTTCGGTTTCAAAAACGAGTCCCATTGTGCTGTACCTCAGGGATGTTGACAAGTTCTTATCAAGGTCGCAGAGAATATACAACTTATTTCAGAAGATGTTAAATAAACTATCAGGATCAGTGCTGATCCTGGGCTCAGAAATTGTTGATCTGAACAAGGACGAGTACAGCGAAGTGGACGAGAAGCTTGCTGCTCTTTTCACCTACACAATCGAGATAAAGATGCCTGAAGATGAATCGCATCATGTCAGCTGGAAATCCCAACTGGAGGAAGATATGAGAATGATCCAAGTCAAGGATAACCGAAACCATATCATGGAAGTACTATCAGCGAATGATCTCGATTGTGATGATCTGGACAAGATCTGCATTGCAGACACAATGGTTCTCAGCAATTACATAGAAGAGATTGTGGTGTCGGCGATTTCGTATCACCTGATGAATAACAAGAATCCGGAATACAGAAATGGAAAGCTCATTATTTCTTCAAAGAGGTGAGGTTAGATCTTGTTTTCTCTAGTAATATCTCCTGTGATTTAGAAATCCACATGTTTGATGTGTCCTTTTGTGAACAGTTTGTCACATGGATTGAGCATATTCCAAGAACGCAAATCCGATGGTAAAGATTCGTTAAAACTGGAAGCTCAGGCCGAAACATCTAAGGTTTGTTGTACTTGCATTTCTATGTTCTCCCTTTGAGATGTAAGTGTTAAAAGTACCATTCTGATTGCTCTCTCTTTTCTCCGAATCACAGGAGGCGGAAAGTAAAGAGACAGTTGTTGCAAAGCCAGAAACAAAAGCCGAAAGCAGTACTCCAGAAAACAAACCTGCAGAAGAGGCACCGGCTTCAGTGACAAAGACTGACGCTGATAATTCAGTTCCAGCAGCACAGGCTCCGGTAAATCTCTTGCAACGCTTATAAATATGCGGTTCAAATTTTATTATTATGTTCAAGAAACTTGAAGAAAAGTGAAAGAACAAATTAAGCTCGATTTATTTCTACACTATATAACAGGAAGTACCACCGGACAATGAATTTGAGAAGCGCATAAGGCCAGAGGTGATACCGGCGAGCGAGATTGGGGTGACATTTGCTGATATTGGTGCCTTAGATGAGATCAAAGAATCTCTTCAGGAATTAGTAATGCTTCCTCTTCGACGACCGGACCTCTTCAACGGAGGCCTTCTAAAGCCTTGCAGAGGAATACTACTATTCGGTCCTCCTGGAACCGGGAAGACAATGATGGCAAAGGCCATTGCAAGGGAGGCAGGAGCAAGCTTCATTAACGTATCCATGTCTACCATAACTTCGAAATGGTTCGGAGAGGATGAGAAGAATGTTCGAGCTCTTTTCACACTCGCAGCCAAAGTTTCCCCGACAATTATCTTTGTCGACGAGGTTGATAGCATGCTCGGGCAGCGGTCAAGAGCTGGGGAACACGAAGCCATGCGAAAGATAAAGAACGAGTTCATGACTCATTGGGATGGGCTTTTGACAAAACCGGGGGAAAGGATTCTCGTTCTTGCTGCAACAAACAGGCCCTTCGACCTTGATGAGGCAATTATCAGGCGCTTCGAGAGGAGGTACAACTGCACGTTTTTGTGATCATCTTGATTCTAAAATTATCCACGGACCATTGTTCTTTTGACATCATGTTTGTGTTCGACTGTGACGTACAGAATTTTGGTGGGGCTTCCGTCTGTGGAGAACAGGGAAATGATCTTGAGAACTATTCTCGCGAAAGAAAAGGTGGAAGATGGATTAGACTACAAGGAGCTTGCAACTATGATGGCAGGATATAGCGGAAGTGATCTTAAGGTCGGTAGTTTACTTGATTTGATGTTGGTTCACTTAATCGACCGCTAAAAAAATTATGTTTCGCTAACCATTACATTACTGCGATACAGAACTTGTGCACAACGGCTGCTTATCGGCCTGTTAGGGAGTTAATACAGCAAGAAAGATTGAAGGATTTGGTAAGTGTATCCATTTTGAATCGAACAGATTTCTCACGTAAGTTCTCCGAGTTTTCTCCGACTATGCTGATGTGAGGCTCTATCTCTGTAGGAGAAAAAGCGGAGAGCGGCGGAGGCCGCTAACATAAAGGAAGCAGAAAATGCCGCAGAAACAGAGACTGGTAAAGAGGAAAGAGTGATTACTCTCAGGCCCTTGAACATGGAAGACTTCAGACAGGCAAAGAATCAGGTTAGCTGCTGTCCAACTACAACGTGTTACCTTAACATGTATTCAATCAATAATCTCTGGGACAAATGCTAATCGGAGTTGTGTTTTGTTTTCGAATCACAGGTCGCCGCGAGCTTTGCATCGGAGGGATCTGTAATGAACGACTTGAAGCAGTGGAATGATTTATACGGGCAAGGAGGGTCAAGGAAGAAGCAGCAGTTGACTTATTTCCTATGAGACTGGATTTGCAAAAAAAGAAAAAGAGAGTTTAGGATATGAATGTGGTTAAACCTTGTTCCTTGGATCTAAGCTAGTTTCTTGCAGAGGCAATTCTGAGGTTGGGAAAAGTTTTAAGAGAGTGGCCAATAATAATCTAGGATTAAAAACCGAATTCCATGTAGTTTTGTCTCGGTGGTGGTTGTAAACTGTATTTGTCACTTAATTAGTCTGTAGATTAGCTTCCGAAGGATGTTTAACAAGTATAACATCTCCAGATAAATGGGAATAAATGCGAGTAGTTGCTTATCTGGATTGTTGAAGTAAAAGGAACAGCCTTCCGTTACTCAGGAACTTATTTACTTATTTTTGAATTTGAGGTGCCTTATAATTAAATCAGGTGTGAAATTTTTTAAAGGAAAAAAAAAAAAAAAAAAAAAATCTATACCTATAGCAACAGGTTACAACTCCCTCAAGAATACTGTAAAAAGAAAATTAAAGAAAATGAATCTCAAACTCAACTTTTTTTTCTTTTTTCCCTTTCATTTTGTGGTAAACAATAAGGCGAGTGAATGTGATTTGATACCAAAAATAAATTATACTATCAATATTCTCTTAACAAGTACTATCTTCAGTGTTAAAAATTTAGCAATTTTTATAATTGATGGAAAATTGATCACTAAATAGATTAAATGTTAAATTGCGGTATCTGATGTTTACCAGTTGCTGCCTCGATTGTTTTCATTTAAAAGTTATAATGTAATTATGTTAAATTATTTGAAAACTTTAATCCAAAGTTAAATGATACAACAAAAAGATATGCAATGTTGACATATGCATTGAAGGTAATCTAACAAAGTTGTTTTATTAATAACTTTCCAAAAAAGAAAAAAAAGTAGTTTTATTAATAATTCAGTATGAATACTATAGTGACGTTTAACGGGGACATGCTGCCACGATGCCACAGTTCTAGAACTCTGAAGAAACAGTTATATATATATATATATATATATATATAGAGGTTGAGCACCTCGTGATTGATAGTGAGATTCTTAATGAGAATTTGGATGTAAGAAATGCAATTAAATACGCGTGGCATTACATGATTCACGGAGTACCAAACACTGCCCATTTTATTTTATTTTATTTTATTTGAAACGCATTTTAATATTTTCAATAAGTCATTTATTGTAATCAAAGTAATTACACTCACAATTAATTGATATCAAACCAGTAAACGCGGAGTTTAAGTTCATATATACGTTTAATATTTGTTAGTTTCTCTATTCCCTAATTTACTACCGACAGATCATTTTAGCATAAAGCTGATCCAATAACTAGATTTTAGATCATTTAATGGTAATTTAAAATCTCTTGAAAAGGAAGAATAAATAAATAACATTCAGTATGATCGATTTTCTCTTTTGTCGTTACGTTTTATGTTGAAAGTCCGAATTAGTGGATCGCATAGACTCTATTAAAATATCTTTAAAATATATATTAAAAAAATAAAATAAAATAAAAAACCAATCGTTTGTCTGGAAGAAGAAAGCATTGAAAAGAACATTTTAGGTCACATCTAAGCAAAAAATAAAGAGACATTTTAAGAGCATTCCACAAAACCAAATTTACATTGTGCTTTAACTTAAATATGCAATTTCTATTGTAGTTCTAGCAAATTCCATGAAAATAAACACCATATACGCAAGAAGAAAAAACAGGTGTAGAAAAAACAAAATCCCAACAAAAACCATCCACCCACAATGAGAGAACCCAAACGCCTAGAAAAACGAAAGGAGAGAAAAAGGGTTCTAGCCAATCAGGGATAAAAACATGAACACTCCGGAAAATACAGCTACCCAAAAAGACACGCACATATATATATATATATATACGAGTCAGCAAATAGAAACAGGCGTGGTCAGGTGGTCTACCACTTTCAATCTTTCTTCAATGGCCCCCTAGGAATCTTACTCAACACCTTGGCATCAAACACTTTGTACTGCTTCTTGATCTCAATCCATGCCTTCTCGGCAAATGAATCCACCTTGTCCTCGTATTTCTCATAAAACACGGGCACGGTATGAAGCAACACAAATACTGTTTTCACATACAAAAATTAACCAATGAAATGATCATGGTAATAATTAATATGCATACTTCTTAACAAGGTATGTATGTGGTAACTTGTAATAGAAGCTCGTTACCTATGTAGAACAAGGTCAAGAAGTTGCAACAATTTCCCACTATAGACAGAACCCACAAGCCAGCAATCACCTAACACATCACAAAATAAATTATCATATAAGAAAATCTGATATGTTTGTTTACCAACTCCGGATCTACTATGAGTCTATGACTTAATGTAAGTTTATCAATTCTACAGAAAGTTTAAGCTGTTTCTAACATGCTAAAGACTAAAGAACCAAAACAAAGACTTGATCGCCAATGGTTTATCGAGAAAGAAGGGCAGTGTGAAGTCAGGTTTCAAGACTACAAACAATAATGTAGTAGTTAACTTACAGAAAGGAACTTCTTCAGATCTCTCCCCGATGCAATTTCACGTAGGATTGCCAAACCTCTATTGATCTCGATCCTAAGAGCGGCAGCAACCTGCAGGACAGGGTCCTCCGGGATATGGACATCCGGGATACGTGGTGGAGACCTAAACAGAAATAATCGGGGTCAAACAATCCACAAAATCTGTAGGCAGGAAACAACAACAGGCAAGAAAATAAATGAGTGTTTTGGTAACGTACTTGTTAATGAAGGTTGAGGCGTTGGACCACAAGAACAACAAAGCGAGAACAAGTATCAACAAGTGGCAAACAAGAGTGAGGAAATGGTATTCAACCAATTCGAACAGAACCCATACGGCTGTGGCAACTCCAAGCACTCCTGCAGTTACCTTCTTGTTCCTCCACAGGAAAATATCGGCCGCTGTGACACGAAAAAAATCGGCATAATAGGATTGTTTTTAAGGTCATACAAGCCTACAATTCCTTGATTTGCTTATGCAAAATCAAATATTTCTATTTAACCCTATACAGAGCTCATTCTTCACCTTCAAAATTATAACTAAAAATAAAATAAAATAAAATAAAAGACCTCATTTTGTTACACAATTTCAAATTCCCAGTTTTCATGAAAAAGCTAAACGTAAAATCTACCAGCAAAATGAAAATTCAAAGGGAAAGCAACGTAATTTAATTATGGAGGTTCAGCGATTCTCAATATTTTCAAACTTGCACAAAACGATAATTAGGCAATTAACATGAAAACGAACGAAAACCCAAAATTTAAAAGAAAGAACAATCAGATCCAGATCTATTTCTCCCAAACAACCAAAATGCAGAGAATTTCCAGTTCGTGAAATTTAGAAATCGTATCCAAACACCGCAATTTTTTGATCAAAACAACACTAACTAGGTTGAAAACAAATCAAAGGAAAAGAAAATTCTTTTATACGGAAAAGGAACAGAGATGAACAAGGGAATAAGAACACGATCCGAAACGGAAGAATCGAGGGATGGCTTACGTACGTTTTCCACCGCCGAAGACCTTGTGCACGGGCTTCTCCCTCCCGAAGAGCCTGAAAATCTTGTCCTTCAACGACGAAGACGACGACCTTTTGCTGCTCTTCTCGTTGTCGGAATCCGACGACGACGACGACGACGAATCGTGGCCGTGGATCTTCTCGGTGATCTTCTCCAGCAGCGATTCCTCGTGGTGGTGCTCGTTCTCAGCCATGCCGATTCGAAACCAAAAAGAAACTTTTGATTCTTCAAATCCACAGAAGTTTCGAAACGGATGAATCGAGACTCGATTCTCACTTCCCTTTCTTCTGTTATTTCGGAAACCAAATGAAGATCTTTTCTTTCTCTTTCCCTCTGGCCTTTAATAGTCGGGACTGGGAATTCTGAGATTTAATCTGAGCCGTTCAAAGTTTCCTGAGTCGAAGCTAACCTGGTTCCGCTCCGTACCTTTTTTCAATTTTTAAAATTACGTAGAAGTGTCCGGATTGGGTGAGAAAGCAACAAAAGGAAAAGCCCCATTTTTATGAGTTCCAACTTCCAAGGGATAACGGCCGTTCTGTTTTTTTTTTTTTTTTTATGATTTTTCTAAATAATCTCTAATAATTATTTATCATGTATTATGTTAAACCTATGATTTTTTTAAAAAATTACATACCATAATTCCTTGAACTTTGTTATTGTTTTGTGGATGGTCTTTTTAATACTATTATTTAAATAAATTATATAAAAATTGAACAAGTTCTAATCATATGAGTTGAATTTATAGAGAAAATTGTTATTAAATATTTTTTCAAAGATAATTATGCCTATCTTACAAATCTTTTGTGTTTCCATAAAAGATATTTTAGAGACAAACGGACTTAAAAAATAAGTAATAGATTATTAAAAAAGACAGAGGTACAGCTTTATTCATAAAAATATTTAATTACAATTTTAGTTTTAATTAAAATTTATGAATCCAAATGTGTTTAATTTCGGTTCTTTTTTTTTTTTTTGGAATATCAATATAAAGCTGTTCGTGTAATAGTGGCCAATTTTGAAGTAACATGACATGTATAATTAAAAGTCATGAACATAAGATATAGGAGGTATAATTTAGAGGCTGTTTATAAAAATAATTAAAAAAAAAAAAGCAATAAATAATAATAATAACGGCCGTTGACGACATTGCGACGGCGTTACAGATTTGCCCCTGTTTCTTTGACCAGAAAAAGCGTCGGTTAGATTTTGGGAATCAACGGGCGGGTGATGTAATCGGGCGAATCGGGCGAGTCGTACGACACGTGGAGGTATGGAGCGGCGTTTTCGTGGCTGGTAAACGACCGACTG
>CM046386.1:20618545-20663545 GCA_025413485.1 Ficus microcarpa | reverse complement strand
GGACCACCAATCTTTGTCTTGTTTTTCTCCAAGTTCATCTCATTCGTACATATGGTATGGAATCTGGCTTTGATACTGCTTGCTGAGGGCTTGGGGATTCATCCTAAAAGGTTAGCCTATTAAGAGGAATAGCTCAATTATTTTAAAACTCAAAGCTTCAAGGAGCTCAAAATCTAGAGGTTAAAGGAGTTTTTGGCTGAGAACATCTTATGAAGGAGAAGAACCGCAATTGGCATCCCTCGAGAGGATGGAGTAAAAAAATCCGAAGATGATAATTATAAGTTTTCTTGAAGTGATTGATAATAACTTGTAAAGTTCAAATTCTTTTTATCTCATTTAAAAAATAATAACAATAATAATGAACTTTCCAAAAGGGAAAAAACATGAAAATAAACAAGGTTTTATAACGAGCAAAAGAGTCTTGCAAAAAAGGTGTTTTTTTTTAAACTAGAAAAAGAACGAACATACTGAATTATTATTTCACATGTTCAAGACTCCTTCACCTAAAAGAACAAATTAATTTAAAACGAAAAAAGAAAAAAAGAAAAGGACCAAGAACAATCAAGGTATTCCTCTGTTTGAAAAAAAAAAAAGAAAATCTTAATTGTCAAAAGATTTGTACGTACGTTACATGAAATTTCTGTGCCCTCAAACAAACGTAGTCATCAGCACTGAACTAATAAAGAACAAAGGTCTCCAAGATTTTGAGTCCGTCAATCTGGTCGCCTCGTTCTGGATCCGTCGTGTCGTCTTTCTTTTCTTTCTTGTTTTCGTTCGACTCGTTGTTCTTCCTCGGAAACATGTTCTGCATCGAGAACACCTGTTTCATCTTTGTCTGCAAAAGAGGAGCCCTTTGTTGTCTTCCCCACCATCACTTCTCCACAGAACTTGTCGTGGACACCTGAATGCGCATTCATGGTTGAAAAGTTTCCTTTGTTTCTTTCTTAGAACTACAATTCTATGCTTTTGTGAGTTCTTATTATATACAGAGTTTAGGAGGAATTCTTATCAAGAGAGGATTAGCAATTCTTGTTTCTTTAGTGTAAAAAAAAAGATTATAATTTCAACAGAAAAGAGAGTACCCAAGACATCCGTTACTGTATATACTGATTCATTGGGAGTCAAGTTAGTGTTTTGTTTTACTTTTTTTTTTTTTTTTTTTGCAAAAAAAAAAATCCAACTTTTGAACCTTTTCGATTATCAAACATTTTTTTTTTTTTAAGTTTGATCATGTTGGGATAGGGGTTATGCAATCCCGAGTTTTGAACTCTTTTGCCCATATCTATATAAAAGTTGATTCATGATTGGATCAGTTTGTAACTTTTGGTTTGATTATTTTAGTGGATATTCAAATCCAAACAATATGAAGCAAATTGAGGAAATTTTTTTTCTTTTCAGCTTTGCTCCTAAAACTTATCATCATTTTGATAACTTGCCCCTTGATTCTTTTTTTTTTTTTTTTTAAACTTTTTATTTTAATTAATTTATTTATTATAATTTTTTATTATTTTGTAATTTACACCTTGAACTAGAAAATGTGTTGCATTGGAACCCAATTGATAACATTAATCAAAATTGGCACACCCTTTGCCCTTTCAAATAACTCATGTGCTTTAAACTGTAATCTATTTGACCATTGTTATTTTTTGTGAATAAAAATAATCTGGGGATAGTTTCATCATTTCTAAATTTTTAACTCCACGGACAATAATTGCTTTCCCTAGGAGTGATTCCTTTTCATATTTGACCGCCATTATTAATTGAACCTCAATATTACAACACATTTTCAAACTTATAAAGGGGCTTCTTGCCAAGCAATTTTTTCAAGAAGATAATTTCTAGCAAGCAACAAGTATATGGGGCATTGGAGCCAAAAAAAAAAAAAAAAAAACCCCACAGATTAATTGATTTCCTTTCCACAAATTATAGTGTATAAAGGAAATAGATAAACATTACAGTTAGAATTAATTTATTTAACTTTATTATAGTTTTATGAAATAATGTGGGAAATAAAGTGGATATTAATGCCTCATACTTTTAACTTGTTTCTTAATTTATCTATTTGGTTTTAGAAACTCCAAATAGATTTTTTTAACTCTAAAAATTTACTCCGATTTTAATGTGATCTACTTTCTATTTGTCGTAATGTAACGTTTTTCTGGTTCAAGATAATTCGTTTTTTTGGCTTAAGGAGTTAAAAGGTAATTCATCTTCATCAACTGATGATGAGGATGCCCTAAAGAATTCAATGAAACAAACTTCACCAGTTTTTTTACATGAAAGATAGTTCTTTTTAAGGCCAATATGAAATAATTAAATTTCGAAGAATTCAATCTTTAAGTGCAGAACAAAAGTTTAAAGAGCACAGCTCAGGTAACAATAATACACCAAAAAAAATAAATCAATTCAAATCAAATCAAAGAGTTGTTACATCCGATTCTAGCTATTCTTCGGATCAAGAAAATCTGAACTCGGTCGATCAGTACGGAACGAGCATCTCGAAACAGTTGAGTCCGTCAAATTTAGGCGCCGATCTGATCTTCTGCGGCTTCTTCGTCTCCGCTTTTTTGGCACATTCTCCGTTTCCGTCCAATTTCTTTCCGATCGTCTTCTCCGCCGTAGCTCTGTCGGTTCTCTGAGAAGCCTTCGTGTCACCGGAGGAAGAGACGGAGACCCTCGAAGTCGATGTCGGAGTCTTCCCGAAGAGCACTTCCATACAAAAAGCGTCAAAGCAACTGAACATCGAATTCATCTTTGTTTCTTTCTTGAAGCACAATTCTAGAGAGAGAGAGAGAGAGTGAAAGAGAGAGGCTATTTGTGAGAGAGTGAGAGAATGGTAACTTGGCTTGTGATGTTTATATAGAGAGATTAAAAGGAATTCTTGTCGTGAGAGGATTAGGAATTCTCGTTCTTGCGGTGCTTGGAAACTTTTTACAACAGAACGGAACGTACCCGAGACTTGGGAGTCAGTACCGGTTGACCTTTGCTATTTTCTAACCTTTTCCTTGAAAAAAAAAATGAAAAGCCAAAATTTTAAAAATTTTTTAATTATCAATATATTTTTGTTTTAGATCTGAACAAAGTAATGGTGTGTCGATCTTTTATATATTATATTCAAATACAAATATTTTAAAATTTAAATTGAATATAATCAATATTCATCATAATATACATTTATATATTTATCAATCTTTCTTATTAACAACTCAAACACTCCTTATCTTTGAATCGTATGTAAGGAAAAAAAAAAAAAAAAACCAAATCACATATTGTATTATATTTATTTTATTTCAATACAATATACAATAAATGTAGTTTCTAAACTAACTATTAAAGTTTGATCATATCGAGAGGGTTATGCAATCCTGAGTTTTAGGCTATGTTTGGAGCATCCACTCCAAATCTCCAATCAAAACTTTCTAACTTTTTCTTTCAAAGTAGACCAATTTCCCTATTGACATCTTGAAATTTCTTTTAAAAACTCAAATTTTAAAAGGTCCATAACTCTCTTATTTCAAGTCAAAATAAGATATATTTTTGAAAATAATTACGTAAAATAACGAGATAAATTAAACAAGATCCATATCATGATTTTTTTTTTTTTTGTTAACACATTTCAAGCTTTTAAACTTTTTAATTTAAACAGTTCATTTTTAACCAAACGCATAATTCTAAATATTCACTTTTTTCAATCAAAACATTTTCAAAACTTCGATCGGAATGTATACTACAAACGTCACCTGAAACTTTTGTGCCCGTATGTATGTATAAGCTAATTCATAATTGGATTAGTTTCTAAGTTGGTTTTGATTATTTTAGTGGATTTGCTGGCAACTCAAATCCAAACCAGAAAGCAAGTTAAGGATTTTTTATATTTTAAAAAAATAAGGATTTTTTTTTTTTTTTTTTACAATTATCCCTAAAACTTACCATTATTCGATTAACTTTTTTGGTATTCACACAAAGCATTACACACAAGCTATCACTATTCAATAACTTGCCCCTTGGGTTTTTTTTTTTTTTTTTTTTTGGTAATTTACACCTTAAACTAGGAAATGTATTTTATTGGAACCCAATTGATAACGAGCACCAAATTGATCACATTATAAACCACGTGATGGACACATCCTCTGTCGTTTTAAATAACTGATGTATTTCAAACTGTGATCTATTTGACACCTGTTGTTAATTGAACCTTAATTGCAAAGAAACTTATAGGGCTTGTTTGGGGAACCAACTACATCTGGTTTCCAAAAAATTTTTTTTATTTTTTTTCTCAACTCAAAACTACTTTTGCATCTCTAAATATCTACAATAAATTGAAATTTTTAAAAAATTCATAATTTTGTTATTTCTAGTCCAATTGAGATAAGTTTTTTAATAATAAAATTTCGAGAGGAACAAAATAAAATTCATATTGATTAGAAAAAGAAATTACTTGATTTCAATTAGTATGTATAAAGTCAATGGATAGGCGATACACTTAAAGTGATTAGTTTTTTAAGGAAAAAATAAAATAGATTCTTTTTTGAGTAAAAAAATGAAATGGATTTAATATCTCATACTTGTAATTGTTCATCAATTTATCAATTTGTTTTTTTGGATATCTGACTTAATATAAGTTTACAACTGAATCATTTACGTGCTTCCAAGCATTTTTCTTGGATGGTTCCCTAAAAGAATTCAATAAAACAAACTCCGCCAGTTTATATATATATATATATATGAAATAATTTTCTTTTTAAAGCCAATATGAAATAGTTCAATTTCGAAGAATTAACTCTTTAGGTGCATATATCAAAACTTAAAGAACAGAACATGGCTCTGTTTATTTAAAAAATAAAATAAAACATGAAAACAAAGAAACTGATTGCGAATATGATAGAAATGCACAAAACAAGATGAAAATAAAAGAACGAAAATTTTTTTTGAATAAATCACAGATCTTACTTTACAATCAAGACCAACCTCTCACAAAGAGAGAAAGAAAGGAAACAAAATCAAATAAAGGAATTATTACATCCTATTCTAGCTAGTGCTGGTCCGATCAAGAAAGCCTATAATCGCTTTTCGTGAAAGATCTCAGAGTGTCAAAGAATGATGAAATCCGATCAACACGAGACGAACGTCTCGAAACAGTTGAGTCCGTCAAATTCCGGCGCCGATATGATCTTCCGCGGCTTCTTCGTCTTCTCCTTGCCGGCGAATTCTCCGTTTCCGTCCAGTTTCTTTCCGGTGGTCTTCTCCGTCGTCGCTCTGTAGTTTCCCGGAGATGACTTCTCGTCGCCGGAGAAAGTGACGGAGAGCGTCGGAGTCGTGGTCGGAGTCTTCCCGAAGAGCACTTCAGCGCATAACGCGTCGAAGCAACTGAACATCGAATTCATGTCTTTGAGTTTCTTGAAACAGAATTCTAGAGAGAGAAAGAGAGAGGAGAGAGAGAGAGCAAAAAGTGGGTTTGGGAATATTGATTTGTGGGGAAAATTGGGGAAGAAGCCTTTTTTTGATTTGGTTTAAATAGTGGAAGAGAAAGGAAAAGGCGGCTCTTTGAGAGTTTGAGAACTTGGGATTGAATTAATGAATGTCTTACAAGGACCAACCCACTTATAGCCGGTCAACTTCGGGTCTCACTTGTTGATCAAGTACTTTGAAGTTTGACTCTTTGCTTGTCTCGAATTGAAATATTTACTTTCTTAAAAAAAAAAAAAAAACAAAAAAACAAAGTTCATATCTAAAAAAAAAAAAAAAAAGAAAAGAAAAAAGAAAAAAAGGAAAAAATTTAGCTTGCGTTTAATTCTTTTGGTGAAGATGAAAATTTTAAGGTAGAATTAATTGATTTTTCAAAAATTAGTTATAAATTTTATTTATTTTTCATTAAAAGATAAAATTTGAGATAAAAAAAATACAGTTTAATTCCAAACAAAACCTTAAAAAGAATACATTTAGTTTGTCAGTTGTGGATAAAATTTTTAAATTGTAATTAATTGATTTTTTAAATGTTAGTTATAATTTTTGTTGACTTTTAAAAAAAAAAGACAAACCATGATGAAAAAAAGCAGTTTAGTTGGAGTTAAATTGACAAACCAAACAAAATAGGGAAAAAAAAAAAAGGTCATCCCATGGAAATTAGTTCCTCATTTACATATTCACAATTCAATAATAAAATTTAAAATTTTATTTTAAAAAGCAAAGTTTGAAAAATAAATAAAAACTATGAAATTCCAAATATATTATAGAAATTTCCTCTATAAGATACAGCCTATTTATATTGCAGCATGCAAAATGATATATATCATCTCCCCCCTTACTATTTAGAATACAAATCCACCTATTATTTTTAATTTTTTGAGATAGACACTCTAAGTGCAGAAACTATTACTTTAGGAAGTTGCTTTCAGTGTAGGATATATGTCTCATATATTTTCTATTTCAAATTAAAAAACCACATTAAAGTATTAAACTATAATATTACAGAAAATAGATAAAATCTTAAATATTGAACAGCTCAAAATATAGCGTTCTTTCTTTTCTAAAAAAATGTTTATTGTAAGAATAATACTTTAGTGACTTTACATAAAATATATATATATATACACTTTAGTAATTTTTTTAAACTGTCCTGAAAAAAATATATTAAAAAAAAAAAGAATTTCAAAACTTTTCGTCCAAACTATTGAAACAAACAACCAATTAAGAAGGGTGAGGGGCGCAATTTTCTCTCACAAAAAGTTTTAAAATTTTGAATTTTAACTTAAATTTTTTATCCAAACCATAGAAACAAACAACCACGTGAGAAGTCGAACCAGGAGACGAAAGGTTCTGAACGTCGAACACACAAATAGAAGGGGGCCATTTAAACTCAAAGCTTGAAGGGGCTCGAAATCTAGAGGTTAAAGGAGTTCTTGGCTGTGAACATCTTATGAAGGAGAAGAACCGCAATTGGCATCCCTTGAGAGGACGGACTAAAAAAATCCGAAGATGATAATTATAAGTTTTCTTGAAGTGGTTGATAATAAGTTGTAGACTTCAAATTCTTTTATCTCATTTAAAAAATAATAACAATAATGATAAACTTTCCAAAAGGAAAAAAAAAAAAACATGAAAATAAACAGGGTTATATCGAGCAAAAGAGTCTTGTAAAAAGGGCCTTCCTTTAAAAAAAAAAAACCTAGAAAAAGAACGAATATATTGAATTATTATTTCACATGTTCAAGACTCCTTTACCAAAAAGAACAAATTAATTAAAAAAAAAGGAAAAAAGAAAAGGACCAAGAACAATCAAGGTATTCCTCTGATTGAAAAAAAAAAACAAATCTTAATTGTCAAAAGAATTGTACGTACGTCACATGAAATTTCTGTGTCCTCAAGCAAAAGTAGTCATCAGCACCGAACTAATAAAGAACAAAGGTCTCGAAGATTTTGAGTCCGTCAATCTGGTCGCCTCGTTCTAGATCCGTCGTGTCGTTTTCTCTTCTTTCTTGTTTTCGTTCGACTCGTTGTTCTTCCTCGGAAATATGTTCTGCATCGAGAACACCTGTTTGATCTTGTCCGCAAAAGAGGAGCCCTTTGTTGTCTTCCCCACCATCACTTCTCCGCAGAACTTGTCGTCGACACCTGAATGCGCATTCATGGTTGAAAAGTTTCCTTTGTTTCTTTCTTAGAACTACAATTCTATCCTTTTGTGAATTCTTATTATATACAGAGTTTAGGAGGATTAGAAATTCTTGTTTCTTTAGTTGTAAAAAAAATAAATAAATTCAACAGAACAGAGTGTACCCAAGACTTCCGTTACTGTATATACTGGTTCATTGGGAGTCAAGTTAGTGTTTTGTTTTTATTTTTTACTTTTTATTTTTATTTTTTCAATTTTCACTTTAAAAATCCAACCTTTTTTTTTTTTTAAATCCAACTTTTGAACCTTTTCGATTATCAAACATTTTTTTTTTTTTTTTTTTAAGTTTGATCATGTTGGGATAGGGGTTATGCAATCCCGAGTTTTAAGCTCTTTTGCCCGTATCTATATAAAAGTTGATTCATAATTGGATCAGTTTGTAATTTTTGGTTTGATTATTTTAGTGGATATTCAAATCCAAACAATATGAAGCAAATTGAGGACATTTTTTTTCTTTTCAGTTTTGCTCCTAAAGCTTGTCATTATTTTGATAACTTGCCCCTTGATTCTTTTTTATTTTTTTACTTTTTATTTTAAATAAATAAATAAATAATTTACATCTTGAACTAGAAAATGTGTTGCATTGGAATCCAATTGATAACATGAATCAAATAGGCACACCCTCTGCCCTTTCAAGTAACTCACGTGTTATTTTTTGTGAATAAAAATGATCTGGGAATAGTCTCATCATTTCTAGATTTTTAACCCCACAGACAGGAATCACTTTCCCTAGGAGTGACTCCTTTCCGTATTTGACCACCGTAATTAATTGAACCTCAATACTGCAACACATTTTCAAACTTACAAAGGGGCTTATTGCCATGCAATTTTTTCAAGAAGATAATTTCCAGCGAGCAACAAGTATATGGGTGCATTAGTGCAAAAAAAAAAAAAAAAAAAAAAAAAAACCACAGCTTAATTGATTTACTTTCCATAAATTATAGTGTATAAAGGAAATAGATAAACATTACAGTTAAAATTAATTTATTTAACTTTATTATTATGAAATAATGTGGTAAATAAAGTGGATATTAATACCACATACTTTTAATTTGTTTTTTAATTTATCTATTTGGTTTTAGAAACTCCAAATAAATTTTTTGAACTCTAAAAATTTACTCCAATTTTAATGTGATCCACTTTCTATTCGTCATAGTGTAACGTTTTTCTGGTTCTAGATATATATATATATATATATATTTTTTTTTTGGTTTAAGGAGTTAAAAGGTAATTCATCTTCATCGACTGATGATGAGGATGCCCTAAAGAATTCAACGAAACAAACTTCGCCTGTTTTTTTTGCATGAAAGATAGTTCTTTTTAAGGCCATTATGAAATAATTAAATTTCGAAGAATTTAATCTTTAGTTGCAGATCAAAAAGTTTAAAGAGCACAGCTCAGGTAATAATAATACACCAAAAGAAAAAAAAAATCAATTCAAATCAAATCAAAGAATCGTTACATCCGATTCTAGCTATTCTTCGGATCAAGAAAATCTGAACTCGATCGATCAGTACGGAACGAGCGTCTCGAAACAGTTGAGTCCGTCAAATTCCGGCCCCGATCTGATCTTCTGCGGCTTCTTCGTCTCTGCTTTTTCGGCAAATTCTCCGTTTCCGTCCAGTTTCTTTCCGATCGTCTTCTCCGCCGTAGCTCTGTCGTTTCTCTGAGAAGCCTTCGCGTCGCCGGAGGAAGAGAGGGAGACCCTCGAAGTCGATGTCGGAGTCTTCCCGAAGAGCACTTCAATACAAAAAGCGTCAAAGCAACTGAACATCGAATTCATCTTTGTTTCTTTCTTGAAGCACAATTCTAGAGAGAGAGAGAGAGAGAGAGGCTATTTGTGAGAGAGTGAGAAAATGGTAATTTGGTTTGTGATGTTTATATAGAGAGATTTGGAGGAATTCTTGTCGTGAGAGGATTAGGAATTCTCGTTTCTGCAGTGCTTGAAAACTTTTTACAGCAGAACAGAACGTACTGGTTGACCTTTGCTATTTTCTAACCTTTTTCTTGAAAAAAAAAATGAAAAACCAAAAATTTAAAATTCTTTTAATTATCAATATATTTTTATATTTTATCTGAAGAAAGTAATGGTGTTTCGATTTTTTTATATTATATTCAAATACAAATGTTTTAAAATTTAAATTGAATATAATCAATATTCATCATCATATACACATATATATATATATATTTATCAATCTTTCTTATTAACAACTCAAACACTCGAAACATTTGAATCCTATGTAAGAAAAAAAAAATCAAATCCCATATTGTATTTTATTTATTTTATTTCAATACAATATACAATAAATGTAGTTTCTAAATGAATTATCAAAGTTTGATCATTTTGAGAAGGTTATGCAATCCTGAGTTTTAAGCTATGCTTGGAGCATAGACTCCAATCAAAACTTTCCAATTTTTTCTCTAAAAGTAGACCAATTTCCCTATTGACATCTTAAAATTTCTTTTAAAAACTCAAACTTGGTCCATAACTCTTTTATTTCAAGTCAAAATAAGTTATATTTTTGAAAATAATTACATAGAATAACGAGATAAATGAAACAAGATCTATATCATGATTTTTTTTTTTGTTAACACATTTCAAGCTTTTAAACTTTTTAACTCAAACAGTTTATTTTTAATTTAATGCATAATTCTAAATACTCACTTTTTTCCAATTAAAACATTTTCAAAACTTCATTTGGAGTGTATACTACAAACTGTCACCTTAAACTCTTGTGCCCCTATGTATATATAAGCTAATTTATAATTGGATTAGTCTGTAAGTTGGTTTTGATTATTTAAGTGGATTTGCTGGCAATTCAAATCCAAAACAGAAAGCAAGTTAAGGATTTTTTATATTTTAAAAAAATAAGGATTTTTTTAATTTTTTTTTTAACAATTATCCCTAAAACTTACCATTATTCGATTAACTTTTTTGGTATTGGAATTCACACAAAGCATTACACACAAGCTATCACTATTCAATAACTTGCCCCTTGTTTTTTGTTTTTTGTTTTTTGTTTTTTTTTTTGTAATTTACACCTTAAACTAGAAAATGTATTGTTTTGGAACCCAATTGATAATGAGCACCAAATTGATCACAAAATAAATCACGTGACGGGCACACCCTCTGTTGTTTTAAATAAATGACGTGTTTCAAACTGTGATCTATTTGACACCTTGTTAATTGAACCTTAATTGCAAAGAAACTTAAATGGGGCTTGTTTGGGGAACCTACTACATCTGGTTTCCAAATATTTTTTTTTTCTCAACTCAAAACTACTCTACGTCTCCAAATATCTACAATAAATTGAAATTTTTAAAAAATTCATAATTTTGTTATTTCTAATCCAATTGAGATAATTTTTTTAAATTGCATAAAATTTCGAGAGTAACGAAATAATATTTATATTGATTAGAAAAAGAAATTACTTGATTTCAATTAGTATGTATAAAGTCAATGGATAGACGTTACACTTAAATTTAACTCATTTAACTTTATTTAGTTTTTTTTTTAACCTTAACCTTTATTATAGTTATAGAAAATAGAGTAGTTAAATAAAGAGATTAGGTTTTAAAGGAAAAAATAAAATAGATTCTTTTTTGAGTAAAAAAATAAAATGGATTTAATATCTCATACTTGTAATTGTTCATCAATTTATCAATTTGTTTTTTTGGATATCTGACTTAATATAAGTTTACAACGGAATCATTTAGAAAATTAACAGACATGACGTAACGGTGCTTCCAAGCATTTTTCTTGGATGGTTCCCTAAAAGAATTCAATAAAAACAAACTCTACCAGTTTTTTTTTTATATGAAATAATTTTCTTTTTAAAGCCAATATGAAATAGTTCAATTTCCAAGTATTAACTCTTTAGGTGCATATATCAAAACTTAAAGAACAGAACATGGCTCTGTTTATTTAAAATAAAATAAAATAAAATAAAACATGAAAACAAAGAAACTGATTGCGAATATGATAGAAATGCCCAAAACAAGAGGAAAATAAAAGAGCGAAAAAAAAAATGAATAAATCACAGATCTTACTTTAAAATGAAGACCAACCTCTCAAAAAAAAAAAAGAAAGAAAGGAAACAAAATCAAATAAAAGAATTATTACATCCTATTCTAGCTAGTCCTGATCCGATCAAGAAAACCTATAATCGCTTTTCGTCAAATATCTCAGAGTTCAACACGAGACGAACGTCTCGAAACAGTTGAGTCCGTCAAATTCCGGCGCCGATCTGATCTTCCGCGGCTTCTCCGTCTTCTCCTTGCCTGCGAATTCTCCGTTTCCGTCCAGTTTCTTTCCGGTGTTCTTCTCCGCCGTCGCTCTGTAGTTTCCCGGAGAAGATTTCACGTCGCTGGAGAAAGCGACGGTGAGGCTCGGAGTCGTGGTCGGAGTCTTCCCGAAGAGCACTTCAGCGCATAACGCGTCGAAGCAACTGAACATCGAATTCATGTCTTTGAGTTTCTTGAAACAGAATTCTAGAGAGAGAAAGAGAGAGGAGAGAGAGAGAGCTAATAGTGGGCTTGGGAAGATTGATTTGTAGGGAAAATTGGGGAAGAAGCCTTTTTTTGATTTGGTTTAAATAGTGGAAGGGAAAGGAAAAGGCGGCTCTATGAGAACTTGGGGCTGAATTAAATGAATGTCTTATGAGGACCGACCCACCTACACTCGGTCAAGTTCGGGTATCACTTACTGATCAGGTACTTTGAAGTTTGACTCTTTGCTTGTCTTGACTTGAAATATTTACCTTCTTAAAAAAAAAAAAAAACAAAACAAAAAAAACAAAGTTCATATCTACAAAAAATAAAAAATAAAAAATAAAAATAAAAATAAAACTTAGCTTGCATTTTGTTTGTCAGGTAAACATAAAATTTTTAAGTTAGAGTTGACTGATTTTTTAAAAATTAATTATAAATTTCATTCAGTTTTCATTAAAAGATTAAAATTAAGATAAAAAAGTATAGTTTAATTGGAGTTAAACTTGAATACAAAACAAAGCCTTAAAAGGAATACGTTTGGTTCGTCAGTTGTAAATAAAAATTTTAAATTGAAATTAATTGATTTTTTAGATACTAGTTCTAATTTTTGTTGACTTTTCAGAAAAAAGACAAAAACTATGATAAAAAAATACAGTTTAATTAGAATTAAGTTGACAAACTAAACAAACCTGTACTAAGAGGGAAAAAAAAAAGTTCATCCCATGGAAATTAGTTCCTCATTTATATATTCACAATTCAATAATAAAATTTAAAATTTTATTTTAAGAAGCAAAGTTTGAAAAATAAATAAAAACTACGAAATTCCAAATATATTGGAGAAATTTCCTCCACAAGATACAGCCTATTTAAATTGCAGCATGCAAAATGATATATATCATCTCCCACCTTACTATTTAGAATACAAATCCACCTATTATTTTTAATTTTTTAATTTTTTGAGATAGACACTCTGAGGGCAGAAACTATTACTTTAGGAAGTTGCTTTTACTAGAGGATATATGTCTCATATATTTTATATTTTAAATTAAAAAACCACATTAAAATATAATATTACAGAAAATTGATAAAATCTTAAATATTGAACAGCTCAAAATATAGCGTTCTTTCTTTTCTAAAAAAAAGTTTATTGTAAGAATAATACTTTAGCGACTTTACATAAAAAAATATATATATACACTTTAGTAACTTTTTTACACTGTCCTGACAAAGTTTTTAACAAACGGATATATGAATGTCCATGTTCATATATAACGATACTAGAATACCCACATTCAAATGCGATTGTTAAATTAATATAATTTTGAAAATAAATTTTTTAGTATATTATTTTATTAGGGGAATTTTTTTAGTATATTCTATTATAAGATTCTCATTATTTTATAGAGTAAAAATTATCTAAACTACAATAATCATCAAAATGAATGAAAATTATAAATTACTAATAGTTAAATAAAAACTATTAATGTTAAATTTCATGATAAATTGCTTATTTAATCCGTAAATTTTTAATCATATACAGCTTTGATCCCTGAACTTTTTTTCATTAATGGAATGCTTATAAACTATTAAAATATTATTACAATAGTCATTTCTGTTATTTTTTAGCTGGAATTTATATTAGTAATTTAGTCAAAAAGTAATGCTATCTACAGATTCCGATTAAAAATTAAAGAAAGTATTACTGTAACAACGTTTTTAATAACTTATGGTCATTTCAACTACGAGAAAAAGAACAAGAAATGCCCATTAGCTATTAATGTTACTAAAATAGTCATATTCGTTAATTTTTAGATTGATTCTGTTAGTAGTTCAATCAAAAAATGATGCTAACAAACGGAATCTATCTAAAAATTAACGTAAAGAATTATTGTAATAACATTTTAATATTTTAGGATATTTTAACAAAGAAAAAAATTGAGAAACTAAAATTACATAAAATTAAAAATTCAGAGACTAATATTAATAATTTATCCTAAATTTTAATTATATGAAGTGTAGTTTCTTTTTTTTTTTTTTTTTTCCTTACTCTAAATTCTAAAAAGTTAGAAGATTATCCATTTGGTGAATGAATTTATAAAAAAGTACAGTTTGAATTTAAAATATTTATTGATTTTTAATAAAAATAAAAATGAGATAAAAAAAAGTATAATTTGAGTTAAATTATTAATCGAGATCTCGTAACAATTGTATAAGTACTGTCCAACGAAAAATTCGGCTCCTAAATTTCTGTGGCACACGTGTGGTTCCCAGGTAGTCTGAGTGAAGGAATCGCTGGCACAAGATGGCAAATTTTACGTGTCTTTGGTTGCCTCCTCGGAAAGTCGCGAGAAAATGTTAATTGAACTTGTCTTTTACTTTTTTTTTTTTTTTTTTTTTTAATTTCGGGTTAAATGAGACGGCCGGAACTGGGCTAGGCTGTTGGAGGTCACAGAAGAGCCACATCCCCTTAATCTGACCAAAAAACGTTTCTCAAAAAATTCGTAACAAGGATTAATTGAACTTGTTATAGTTGTTAAATAAGAACTTCGTCAAACGTAATCATCACGTTTCTCTTCCCAATCATATAATGGAAGAAACTAACTAAAGAAAAGGGCAAAAAAAAAAAAAAAAAAAGAACCTCCTAGAAGCAAAAAAATACTCGAAGGAGCTTTATCTCTTCAGGCAAAAAATCTCTGCAACCTTGACAGCGTTTTTGCTAACTTTGTTGTTTAACTTGTTGAGCAAAAACTTGTTTTGAACCTTTTCCTCTCTCTTTCCTCTTCTTATTTTTATTTCTTTTTTATTTTTGTATTTTTGTGGAACCTTTTATTTTATTTGTAACATACGTTGTATACACATGTTTGATAAGTAACAACTCAGAATCAATAGTTATCTTATTTTACACGAGAATAGTCTCTCTCTTTTTTTTTTTTTTTTTTTAAATTAAAGTAAGAAATTAAACTCTATAACTTATAATAAATTCATATATGTCGTTATGTTATACTTAAAATCATGGTTATAAAAACAACTCAAATATCACTCAGTCTCTATTTGTCTTATCATCTCATTTCAATTCAAACTATACTTTTTTTGTTTTTTTCTTAAAAAGTTTTTGTCTCTTTCTGAAAAATTTTTTTATCTTTTCTAAAAATTCAAAAAATTTTACTATTACAATTAAAATATTTTAACTCAAACTAACCAATCAAACAAACACTAAATATCAAAAGATTGAATGACAGGGTGGCGGAAAAAGACGGCGGCCCAGCTCCTTTGAATATTTGGATGAGGGAATGACGTAGAGCTACAATGAGATGTGAAAAATATTATTATTTGTTTGTTATAAAACCAATATTGACGGCTGAGATTCATTTGATCTGTTATTGGGGGATGAGTAGGATAGCTTTCATGGCCAACATAAATCGTCAACTGTTTTTGTTCCAACGTCTTTGTTTGATACAAAGTTTTGAATTCAACTTTTAAAAAAGATTCTAAAAAAATTCTAATTGAGTTTAATTTATCATTATTTCAACTTTAATATTTGATTCTTATTAGTTGTTATCTTAATTTATTTTTATATAATTATTATAATATTTTTATTTTTAGCTTATTTAAATTCTAAATTCACTTTTACAAGTTTTAAAGCACAATAATGATGATAACAAATGGAAATAGTATTAAAAATAATATCATGCATTGGGGTTATAAAGCAGTTTTCCTAATCTTTTGTAACAAATATAGCATTAGCATAGATAAATGTATATATAGTCTAATTACGCTAACTATGTCATTGATTGTGTCATGCTAAAATACTGGTAAAAGTTCTCAATCAACATCGATATCCTATCATGATGCTCAGAGGTATCTTGTCATGAAATAAAACTCTCCGGTTGGAGATTGTCAATACCGGCAGTAACTGATCGTGTTACCGTTGATTTTCTCACCCAAAAATAAAACACACACAATGTTGTGTTGTTATTATATATATATATATATATATAAAAAAAAAAACTGTGCCTTGTGCTTAGAACACACAACCTTAATTTGTGGTTCAGTGTCGTTACAGACGTAAACTATTACTTTGAAATATATGTAGAGCTCAGATCTTCATTCAAAGTAAAAACAAAAAAAAAAACAAAAAAAAAACAAAAACAAAAAACAAAAAACAAAAAACAAAAAACAAAAAACAAAAAACAAAACAAAACAAAACAAAAAGAAGAGAGTAAAGAATGACATTTTAGGGAAGGGAATATTATGTTAAACTTTCCTTCCCTCCAACGCAATTCTGCATAAAAGGGAATCAACTTTTCACTGCTTGAATCAATGTCCAGGGAAGAGATGTATACCATGTGAGGTGAACTTCGTTTCTAAACATGGAAAACATAATTAGAGTAATTAGAAATTATAACTAAAGGAATACTTTTAAAAACTACCTAATTTAATTTTGGGGGTTTAGATATAAATTACGTACGCATGAGAAATAGGATTAAAAAAAAAGGCAATATTAAATGTACTAGAAATTCGAAATCCAAGTTGAAAAAAAAATAAAATAAAATTTGACAGCTGAATATATATATATATATATATATAAAGGACAGAATCAAGCCACGGGAAAAAGAAAAAAAAAAAAAAAAAAAAGGGGACATATATTTGCTAATGAAATTCCTTCAGCAAGTTAAGAAATTACAATAAAAAGTGGAAATCGTTCATACTGATATATGTGTATATTTTTGGTTTTTTACAAGTGATCAGTGATAACCTAACGTTTCAAAGCAGTGCAATCCATCCAACGCTGGCAAAAACGACGGTGTTTTTGAAACAAATTTTGTTCCCCCTAACAATGGCTTAGGCGGAACACTTGTACTTTTCTCGGCGTTATAAGCTGCTTTCGCCGCCGCCTTCTCATTCTCCGTCTTGATTGTAGGAGGCAAAGGTATGCCGAAATCATCGCCAAAAAAGTCGGCACAGATTGCTCGACCAAACGCTTCGAAAACCGACGACATGATCTCGAGCAAAAACTTTAGGATTGTTTGGTATGTAAGAAAGAACTAGAAAAAGTTGCAAAGAGCTATTCACCAAAGCGTGCTTAATTTATGTTAAAAGATTTTATGTCAATGTTGATGGGAAGAAGTGAAGGACCATATATTATGGGGAAATGCAAGGAAGTTTCCAGTTAGGTATCATACTGTTTTTTCGGTTAAGTGTCTATTTAGGATTAGGAAAGTGGGTGTTTAATTAATTAACTCCCATTTCCGTTTTCGTTTCAATAGTTCTCTTTTGGGAAAATTTGTTGTTGGTGGAAAGTTTCCTAATTTAGCAATTTAAGTACGTTAATACAATAATCATGATTAGTTTGTAGAAGATTTTTAATTTAATATTGGGCGTCGACCTTAGCTTCAAACTTTATAAATATTAATTAAAATATATGATTGGCATCACTACGTTGGTGAGCATCATAACCTAGTAGCTTCAAACTTCTTCGGTTTTTTTTTTTCCCTTCAAAAATGCATACTCCATTATTAGGATACAGCAAAGTCCAATAATTAAATCAATAATTTTAAGAATACAAATATTATTTTAAAATATGAATGAAAATATGAATGACCCTGCAAAATACATATTCCACTTTATTTTCACTTGTGATGAAGTTTTTACATGTGAAATCTGGTGAGTGCTAAGATATGGTTCGTGAAAATCGTTATAATAAAGGTGAGTTAGATGCATATCCTAATCTTAAATCTAACTAGTGATACTGAAATTTACCAAATTCCACTCTTAGAAATAAAATCTCAATTTTAGTCTCTAAAAAATACAAGTTACCTCATTTTGCCTCTTAGAATTTAAAACGTCACACTATTAGCAGCCAAGCTTATCAAACGTTTTACTACTCGTCCCTCTATGACAGAAACGCTAAAAGAATGATGGAATAAAGCATGTAAGGCTTACGTGATTGGTGCGAGGTGGGTAATATAGTAAAAATGAAAGTTCAGTAATTGATTGTACGAGTGAATTGAACGATATCCATATTACCCAACTGATCCAAACTCATAATTTTCATATGTTGGATTACCATAAGTGTGGATCCAAGTTAAATTTATTCACGTGATCAACCAATCAATATTTATTTTATCAAATTACCCTTCATCCGTGATTCATTTCACCACGTTTTGGGTCACATAAGGCCATCTCCAATCCAAATACTCTATTTTAGAGTACAGAAACTCTAAAATAGAGTATCTGTCATTTCAAATAACTATTTTATCTTCAATTCATTTACTCTATATCATACTCTAAAAGGAATATTCTATTTATATTCTTTTTTATAATAATTTACTCTATATCATTTAATATTAAAAAAAGGAAAAGTAATTTAGAGTATAAACAGTGATACTTCAAATATGAAGTATACTGTTCATACTTTATATTTGAAGCACCATATAGAGTATGGGTTGGAGCCCTCCCCATACTCTAAAATGGTGTAATACTCTATAATAGAGTATGACTGGAGATGCTCTAAGGACTAATAGTGAAAACATTTATTTAGTTTGGAGTAAATGGCGTGACAGTTGAAGTTTTAGAGGGAAAGTAAGAAAACCTAAGCATTTATCGTGTTATAATATATTAACAAAATTAGAGGAAATTGTGAGAATAGCCCTTTAGTGTATATATTTAGAATTTTATTACGCTGACCACTTTCTATTTGATAATGTAAGAGGTTAAGAATTCTGAAGTCATAATAGATGTGATAATATTTGTAAGATGTGTTTTTTTTTTTTTTTTTTTAGTATTCCTTCAACAACCCTATATAAAAATAAGAGAAAATCTCACTAATAGCCACCCTTGGACACCAGTTTGATTTTTTTACCACTGTTTAGTAATCTTGTACTTTTTTGACACCACATGGATTCTCTTAAACATGTCAGAAGGGTGACCTAACAATGAAAAGTGACATTAATATCCAATGGGTTTCACGAGGGCATCTTTTGTGTTCTTCTCCTATATTAAAGCTCTTGAAAGAAGGCTTCGAATTTAGCCCAACAACAAATAAGCTCAAAAGGCTTTCAGAAAAGGTATTTGCAAATGGCCCATCTCAAGGATCGTATAAAGGGAAAGCATCGAATGACACAAACCATTATATTGTAATATGACATAAAAAATTAATTTCAAATAAACATAACATAAAATTAAATTAAAATTAACTAAAATTTTATAGACAATATTATCTAAATAATCATATTTTTTTCATCAATTAATTAATATGACACAAATTTTAGTTTACATTAGTTTAATTTTGAGTCGTATTGGTCCAATATTAATTTTTTAGGTCATGTTAGTATAATGATTTTTAATTTTGTGTCAGTCAACTGCTTTCCCTAAATTTGTATTCTATTGATTAAAAATGTGAAATTTTATATTATGTTGGTTAATAGATTAAAAAAATGTGGTTATTTAGGTAATTTTCTCAATGGTTATTTATTTATTTATTTTAAAGATTCGAGCCTTCGACAATGGGACTTGTTCAACCTGAGGGAAAAATAAATGACAGATTGGCAATATTGTCGTTTGATACTTCTTTCTCGTCAAGACTATAGGCTATTAGAAGGAGTTATTATTTCTTTTTAAGAAAAGTTGTTATTTTGCATATAATTATCTATATATTTCATTGGAAGTTATATCTACAACATGCAATTTTTATTTGTAATAATGATCTTTAAGATGTGTAATATTAATCTACCATGGATAATTATTTTTTTTAACTTAAAAATAGATCAATTCTCTGTTATTGTTCATGTAACATAATTTTAGGTAAATGTAACATGTAGGAACATGAACTGTTTTTACTTATGAAGTACTGTCTGTAAATATAACATTTAGAAACATAAAGTGTAAAACTATGTTTATTATGCATAATAATAATTTTATAGATGTATATTAGTTCATATATTTAGAAAGTTATTACAATCTATAATAAATTAATTACACATGTTATATGGAGGACCCATCTTTATTATTTGAGATTATATTCAAACGTTAATCAAAGCTAGGCAAGCAGGAAAAATTATGTTAAATAGCCATACATAGTACTTTTGTTAGCGCATTTGGTGGTTCTAAAGTCTTAGATTATTTTATTTATTTATTTATTCTGACCACCGCACTACGAGAAAAAGGGAAGGATCCAAATAATTTGAAGAATCTTGACTTTTAGAATATTCCCACCACCACAAATTTCATTGATTCATTAATGACTAATAGAGATTATTGGAAGTGATAAAAGTGAACTCGAGAAATTGCTTACCCCCACCAAGCTTAAGATGCTGGTGCTTCTTATAAAGTATTGCCTTAAAAGGTCTAGCGATAAGGTTTGAATCCCTCACATTCAAACAAATAAAATAACATTAAAAATGAATTATACTCAAAATCATAAAAGGGTAATCGGTTGATGGAGGGATTTGCATTTTATCATATATTGTTACTTTTCAATATCAAATTACAATTTTATTCGTCTGATTGATATTTTAATGATATTATTTATAAGTATACACGTTAAAAACTTTTTTTAGTTGAGAATAAGAGCATTTTCGATAATAGATTGGGATTCTAAAGAACAAGACATCATATTTTGTACTATTAAAAGGAACTAGTTTTTAACCTTCAAATCAAATTTTAAACTGTCTAGAAGTGTTTGCATTAAAAAAATACAATGTTTAATATATATAAATTTCATTCTCAAACATAAATTATGCAAAATATTTAATTGGGCAAGTAAAATGACAGTTTTTACTGATAAAAATAAAATGAATGGCGCTAACGTAAAAATTCTAGAATAAATGATGCCAACTTGACAACTTGACAAGTGGTGATAATCAATTTGTGTTAAAAACGTAGTGATATGACATAGTGAGCTGGTATTATTTCACATCACGAGCTAACCACTAGTAGATAGTCTTATCTTGCAAAGTCATTAAAATCAATTTGTGTTCGCTGATTATTATCGCACTTTAACTAATTTATCCGTTATATTTGAGATGAGGTTCTAGACCCCTTTCTTTTTCTTTCTTAAGTTGAGTTTAAAATAAATTAAATTTTAAAATTAAAATTAGTTGACAATTTAAAAATTAATTATAATTTTTAATTTTTCTTTATTTATAAAGTACAGTTGTATTGAAAATAAACTTTTTAAAAAGTTAATTTTTATCCAAAAAAAAGAAAGCAAAAGAAGAAACAAAAAAAAAAAAAAACTCTAATCTGGTAGCAATACTTTATCTTTAGTTGACTAGTGAGAGCTCATATCACAATTCACAATGCATGCTTACCACGAATACATATGTTATGAGTATTTTTATAACATGGTAAACTTTTTAGCATGAACATATATCATTAAAAATAAATTTAATAATTAAAAATAATTTTCTATTAATGTGTAAATTAAGAGGATCCTTAAAAAAAAAAAAAGTTAAATTGAGGGTTTTTTTGACATAAGTTCAACTTAAACTAAATTATATTTTTTTCATCATGATTTTTGTATTTTTTTGAAAAAGTTTTTTATCTTTTCTGGAAAAATTTTTTATCTTTTTTAAAAAATTACTATTAAAACTTAAAAATCTTAAACTAAATTCATTCACCAAACATACATGCGTCATCTGTAAATGATATATATATATTTATAAAATTTGAAATGAGAGATTTAAATTTTACATATTTAAATAAAGTTAAGTGTATAATGTTATTATTAAATTATAACTGTCCCAGCTGTAAATTAGATGACATATAGCCCTCTTTGGCAAACCAACTCATCTCAACTCAACTCAAACTTTTTTTTGTCTTTTTCTCAAAAAGTTTTTGTCTTTTTCTCAAAAAGTTTTTTGTCTTTTCTAAAAATTCAAAAAAATTTACTATTCCAACTTAAAAATCTCAACTCAAACTACTCCACCACACTCCCCCGTAGAGGACATATTGCGTGCAGCTTTAAACGAGTCTATATCATGAAATTGGCAAAATCCCGGCGCAGAAAGTGGAAAATTGATCAAATTAATTAAAAATAAATAAATAAATAAAAAGGAACAATCCCAAAGCTCTTGTCTGTGTGGACATGCGAGAGCCAGACTGACTGACGCGAACGGCATCGAGCCTCAGCAACACAAACCAAGTAACCGAGTATCTATCTCTCTCTCTCTCTCTCTCTCGTACCGAATTTCCAAGCCCCAACAGGGCCCCACCTCCACCCTCTCCCTTGCGCTCCAATCAAAGAATCTTCACATCTAACCCCCAACATTATTCCACTCAAGCAACTCCACCCTACCCTCGCGTCCACCTCCTGCCCCCTGCTCCCTCCACTCACAGCCGTCCGATCAAACCATCGCTCGACCCCACCCCGCCTCGTGGCACCAAATCCCAAGACCCCCGGACCCAAAGTGGCGATTCAACACAGTTAAATGGAAACTTGGGACCTTGTATAAATACGGCAAAAAAAAATAAACGGCCCACAGGAAGCCAACGGCGAAATTTTCCTTGCAGAGAAGAGAGAGAAGGTCGAGTGCCGACGTCGTTTCGGCCGTCGAATCTCTGTACTCCGACCTCTAGAGATAGAAAGTGAGAGAGAGAGAGAGAGAGAGAAGCGTAGGGAGATATGAAGGCGTCGGGAACTCTGGTAGCGTCGGTGCTCGCCGCTTCCACCGTCGCTCTGAGATCCTCCGCCGCTGCCGGAGACCGTGACGTTCCTTTCTATCCTCCCTCCAATAAGGTCTTTTTTTTTTCCATCATTTTCCGCGCTTTTTCCTCTCTTTCTACGTCGTCAATTTCCGATTCTCTTCTCGCGAAAGAATTTTCATATGTTTATCTTCTGAAATCAAGAAGAACTTGCAGATTTGGTGGTTTATAAGGATACGATTCTAGATTTGGGGCTGTATTTGATTTTTTTCAACATTTTTTTGTTGTTTTTTTTTGATCCGCTGAATTCTTTGAATCCAAAATCAAATTTTCGGCTATTAAAATATATTATGCCATCAATTTTGTTTGTAAGATTTAGTCTTTGGTTCTACAACGCAGGGCTGTGCTTCGTCGTTGGCGAGAAAAGGTCTGCCGGAAACGTCGTCGGGAAAGGAGAAATTCGCGCCGAGATTCGACGGATTGAGGTTCATCGAAACGCTGGTCACAGCTCACAGATAACTATAATTATTGTTATAATTTTTAAATAACAGATTTAACTGATTTCGAGCTTGTCAAAAGAAAGTGGACTCTTTTCGAGTCGAAGAGGGGTTTATATATATATATATATATATATATATAATTTTCTTTGATGAATAGGTTGTGCACTTCGTGTTCCACAAATCACAGCCGAGTTTTGCCATGGTTAATTTTCGTTCGTCTTGTTTGTCCTGCTAATTTTAGTTCAATTTTTTTTAAAAAAAAAAATTTTTTGAAACTGTATTTCATTAGCTCAGTAAACAAAATTCGGTGCAACGATTTGCTAGGTTTCTCCAGCTCAGGTTCTGCCAGTCTTGTAGTTGATAATTTTGTCAATTTATGTTTTGTCATTAGTGGATCGGAATTGGAATAGGAATTGTGTGGCTGTATTGCTCACGAAATTTCGTGGAATCTTTCAACTTTTTTTTTGTTGGAGATCGTGTAGAATTAGCTGTCGGTCAGGGGTTTTTAATTTCATAATCACATGTCCAACAAAGCCACCAAACTCTAATTGGTTACTCTCTGCACGGTTTGTTGTTGGTGTGCTGTTTTTTCAAACCCTTTTTATTCACGTGAGTGCGCGATTGTTCAAAGACTTGAATTTGAGACAATGATTTGGTATGTATAACATCGTATGCATACTGTTTAAGCTGATACAAGAATCAAAGGACATGTGGTGAGTTTGGCGTCCAACGGATTTAAACTCAATTTATATCTTTTTCTGAAAATTTTTTTTATCTTTTTTGAAAAAATTAACAAAAATTACTACTGAAATTTAAAAATCTTAACTCAAATTCATATACCAAACATTTGTCAATTTCTTCATTAATGAAAAAAATATTACTTTTTTTATTATGGTTTTTTTTTTAATTAAACGTTGATCACGGTGGAGGGACCAAAGCTTTGCGTTGGTTGATGGCTACAATTTGCTCAATTTTGAACAGGCAATACAAAGGAAAGAAAGAGGATATTTCTATTACGTGGCGTTTTGATTGGAACTTAATTAAAACATTAGAACACATTGTTGGATCTTTGAAATTTTTCAGAAATTTTTGAATGGGACAGCGTTAATCATATTCAGGATTATCATTATTTCAAGAAACAATTTTGAAAATTACATTTTGTTTTCCCTCTTTAAAATATCTCGTTTACAAGTCTCTGTCATTATTTCAGGCCATAACTTGTTCACCGTCATCTTCTATCAAAATCTTATAGGTAGGACAAATTAGAGAGAGAGAGAGAGAGAGAGAAATAGTGCACATTTCTTGAGGGTTAGATGCTTGTATTTAAGAGGTACGGAAGACTTATTTCCTACGCCACGTTATATGCGGGCCAGATTCCATACTTGGTATTGAAGAGGTAGGAACAAGGGTAGATGAAAACGATTTCTCTCTTTCCTTTCTACTTATGTATTTATTTAATAGTTTGGTAGATGCGAGTAGAGGGGAAAAACGTGATATTTAAGCTAAGATATTCTCCTTTCTGACGCGTTGCTAAAATATACAATAAATATGAGGAGTTGAATTTCTTTAAAAAAAAAAAATGTTAACCTCTATTCTCACGAAATCTTGGTCTCGAATTGTCGTTTGGTATGACGTACAAGAGCATGTGGACGCATACCAAATCAATAGCGGTGGCAAGATGGTTGAAGAAGTTATTATTGGAGTATTCGTTGATATCATGTGACAAATTTGAGAAAAATCATACGCTAAAAGTTCATTTTTCCACGTTGAGTTTCGATTGGTCCTGAACTTGCCAGTTGTAGAAGATTCAGAAACAGGATCTTTGATCATGTCATGAGAGTTTAAGTCAACATATTTGCATGCGTCCATGAGGTTAAAAGAGATGACAAAGCGTGAGAAAAGTATTTTACTACTACAAATCCTTGCAGTCAATACTCCGTGCAAATTTCAAACCCAACACACCAGTTTTGCCACCGGATAATCTAGATGGATAGGATTTGTAATTTGAGATTTTATGGCTACGCGAATCTCTTTCTATGGACTATGTACCTTCGTTTTAGCAACAAAATATATAAACAAGTGAATTTTTTTTTTAATGAATACCCCCCCTTTGATCTCCTAAAAGAATAAATATGCTCTGGCTATGTTGTTATATTTTTGTGTCTTTTTATTTTTATTTGACGATCAAAGTTTCCTTCATTTAATGATTTGTAAGATTGTATATCAAAAAACATATTTCTAGATTATTGTCTCAGTCATGATAGCTTCAGCTTGTTTGACCTCCAATTGGATAGGTATGATGAATAGTTGTTCCACAACTTTCTCATGGAGTCATCCACCAATGCCTGATCGGTGAACCCCGATCACCTGCCGTTGCTAGCATCTGACAAAAAGTCTATTGGTGGGTGATTGCCAGTAACCCGTATGCATTGGCAGGTCATCTGAGCTTTGACAGACAGTTGCAGGAAGTCTGTCGTCAGGCTACCGGAGTTCCGGTGGTTGGTTGTTAGGAGTTGGGGGGGAAGAGAGAGGAAATAGAATGTAGGGTCATAAAAATTCAATGTGAGGTATCAATAAGTCTAAACATATGAAATACATGTTCTACAGAAGTAGCACTGCAGAGCCATAATGGGGTTTTTTTTTTTTTTTTTTAACCCCTTTTTTGTTTTAAATAAGATAGGGATGGATTTTGAATCTCTAGAATCTAGAATAATAATTAAATTATATTTTTTGCATTTGGTCCAATGATAATAAGATAGGGATGGATTTTGAATATATAGAAGTGTGAATAGCTCTTAAAACTTTTGAGCTTCAACATTTGGTCCAATGATTTAAAGCTTTGCTTGAGATTATAGTTTAACTCTAATTAAATTATATTTTTTCATCTCAATTTTTATTTTTTTTTAAAAAATCAACAAAATTTATAATAATTTTTAAAAATTTAACTAACTCCAACTTAAAATTTCATCTCCAACTACTTACCAATTGGAGGCTAAATTTTTGCATTTTCTCTTAGTTTGAATCTAATGATTTAGCTGTAATCGGCTTCCATGTTCTCTTACACCTCACCCACCAATGCGTGCAAACTTGATTGCTTTCAATTAAAAAAAAAAAAAAATTTCTTGATTTTTGACCGCTAGAGTAGACCACGGCTACTCTTGCTTCTTAAAAATGTCCTAATTATGTTAAAATATATATCCCGTTGTCAATCCCAATACTGTATAGTATTATATATCTACGTTATGTGTAGAAGACAGATGCATTTTTTTTTTGTTCCACCATCATTAGCATAGATTTGTTAATTTTATATTCAACCTTCTTTTTATTTATGTTAAATTTCATCTTTACCCCAATAATCTCTTCACTTGAAAATACAAATACTACACATCTTTTTTCCATAATACATTTATTTATAAATTTTCTGTAACATATATATATTATATATAGAAGAGAGATGCATTTTTTTTTTCGTTCAACCATCAATAGCATAAATTTGTTGGTTTTATATTCAATAATTTATGTTAAATTTCATCTGTACCCCAATTATCTCTTTACTTGGAGACACAAATACTACACATGTTGAAATCTAACCTTATTTTTTTTAAGGGAAAATTCATTACTCTCACTGAGGAGATAAAAAAAAAACACCAGACATAATAAACTTCATATTACATGAGATAAAATTCTTAAATAAGAATGGATCTATCAATGAAATCTGATTACGCTCAAAAAGAAAGATGTACACTTGAGGCCCAATATCGGGTATATACCTTAACATACTAAAATCGAGCATATGTAAAGCTCTTTTTGATAAAATCCCGATAGTCGATGGAATTTCCAGATCAATTGAGGGCCAAAACTTAATAGCATAAGGGGTACTACTAACTCTGCATAAAAGTAACTCTAGTGTAACCAAAACACCATCAAGACTCAGATTTGACAGATGAACAACCAACGCGAAAGATGGAGAAACAACCTCCGTTATTATTTTAATAAATCACCCAAAGAAAAAACGATGAAAACATTGTCATTATTACACACAAACCTACAAACCATAAAAGAAAAACACCAATCACATAGAAATAGTCATTGCTAATAAAACGAAGCACATTGCTAGAAGAAACTGGGTGGCTAAAGCTGAGTTGTTACAGGACGTCCTTGGTAGATGATGATCACACACCACCACCAACTATCTCATTCATACATTGTTCCTCCTTACAACGTTCATCCTCTTACCATAGGCTCGCCTCTACCAAGACCTTCATCATATGATTCCCACATTCATCTCTAGGGTCAAGAAACCAGAGACAGCCCAAAGGCCGTCGCAGAAATCTGGCCCCAAGATAGAGAAATGATTGAGAAACCCTAATACTCACGCTTTAGAGGGAGAGAGGAAAGTTTCCTCTAAAATGTAATGACAATATATAAATCTAACCAAATTTAAACTAAATGCATACATTTATTTATATATTTTCCTAATGAAAAACAAGTAGAAAAAAAAAAACTATGTTTTTTTAATGGAAACATTATTAAACGTCTAATAAATAAAATATATGTATAACAAAACATATAAGTAGAAAATAATTTCTTTATCATTAACCAGGGAATGAGCCTCATAAACTGGTATTAAAAATTAGATGCTTCAGCACAAAAAAAAAAAAAAACTAGTATCGAAAATAAGAGTTAATTAATTACTGTTTAACGATAATATCATATTTGATTCCATATAAACGTGCAGATGACATGTGTTGTTCCGCTTGATAAACCCGAGTTTGGGCTACAAAAAGTATACGAGGCTCTAGCAGGCTTACTGTTGAATTGGCTCGGTTACAACTAGGTAGACGAAAAAAACGAAACGCGAGGAAGGAAATTATATTGTTCCCTCCAAGTCTCTATAGTTGTGATATTCATTTCCTCCTAAAAACAATAGTGATGAAAAAAAAAAAAAAAATGGGCCCATAGCGTTTGCAACTTGGCTACTTTTGGTCAAACGAAAACACAAATAAAGGGTTTGTTTGGTTGGTTAGTTTGAGTTGAAATATTTTAATTGTAATAGTAAAATTTTTTGAATTTTCAGAAAAGACAAAAAAATTTTTGGGAAAAAGACAAAAAAAAAGTACAGTTTGAGTTGAAATGAGATGATGAGGCAAACAGGGGCAAAGAGTATCATTTTGAGAAAAACAAGGAGCTTATTTATTTACTGGCTACTAGTCTAGCCACAAACATCGAAAAACCTAGTAAGCTTTGCATGTATTCAGAAATATATAAATAAATATGAGCCTTGTGCACATAGTCCCACATACATTTAGCCATATGCATCTATGATCTATTTCTATCGTCTTTAGTCTTTTATATACGAAAAAAAGGAGACTTGTGAATCTTAAACACCACAAAAAGAGAGAATTAAGAATTAGAAAAGCTTTATAATTGTTCTCAACGAATTGTATAGGAAACTGAAATGACGAAGGACGAAGAAGTTGGAAAATGGAACAAGAACAAAATGCTGTTACTTGTAACTTAAAACCCATTCGTCTAGCGACCCCATAAACCATGAGTTCCATTCAACTTGTATTAAAAGGGGAAAAAAAAAAAAGTTACTGATCAGTTATAATTAGGTCAATATTATATAAAAATAAATAAAAATAGTAAATTTAACATCTGTTTGATTCTTAAATACAAATAAAAATCAATCAAAATTATAATTAATTTTTAAAAAATTAATTAAAAAAAAAAAAAAAGCAATCAAAAACTTTGTGATTTTGAGTGATAATAATGATCATGCATATGCATGGTTCAACAAGTGTACGGTCCGGAATTCACTTGTCAAAATATCTACCTACTTTCAGCCACTTGCCCTTTGTGTCTCTTCTTCCCCATTACTACTAGCTCTCTGTTCACGACAGCGACCTCACTCCCTTCCCCATCGTCAATTTCCTCTACCCTTGTCATTAACATTAAAAAGAAAAAAAAAATTTATAAAGAAAAAAATTTTGAATGAAAGCTGTATTCACCCACCCGAAGTTTTCAGGTTCATTGTCGTTTGTCTGCGTCCTCCGGTGGGACCCCCCTCTCCCACAGCCACGAACCTTAGCCGACATCGTTTCCCCCACACTTGACTCCAAACGGAAAGAGAAAAACAAGGAAAGAAAAAAAGATCTAAATTCTAAACAGAAGAAGTTTTCAAATTCTGAAGTGGCAAAAAAACAGTCCCACCTTTCTCTCCTCACAAGCCACACGTGAAAAAAAAATAAAAAAGAAAGATGGATCTGTTACCGCACGTTGCCACGCTTATTTCCCGATCGGCGTTGCCACGTGGGCCCTGCGGGGTCTACACACGTGATTTCTTCACCGCAAGAACTGCAGTCTCCTGGAGCCCCGCCACTAACGACTCGACACGTGTCGTGGCACTCCAATCTAGGCAACCAGTACAAAAACAACGTGCCACTCCTCTGGGATCTTTCGTCAACAGTCATCAGAACTAGCCAAACTTCTCACTCCCAACTTCAAGACTGGAGAGAGTTTCTCGTTCTTGGTTAGTTTTAATTTCTCTCTCTCTTTTTCTTTTTCTTTTTTGTAATTTGTTTTTGGTTGATATTCCTAGAGGATTATGATGATCATGATGATAAAAAGTTTCCATTTTTGTATTTGAAAGACTCACTTTCTCGAAAAGTTTTGATTTTTCGGATAATAAGGGTAAGAACAAGACGGTCTCTTTGTTTTTGTTTTCGGGAAAATTAATGTTTTGGTCTTTGTTAATGTTGTTGCAGAATTTGGGGTTGAAATAAGATGGCCACAGTCACCGCCTCACACTTTGTATCAGTGAGTTCCAGCCATGGAGCTTCTGGGTCAGAGACTAAAACCAATCTGACCCAAATAGCCCACAAGAACCAAGCCATGACTCACAATGGCTTGAGATCTCTCAACAACTTGGATATGTTGAGGGTCAAGTCTCCCAAAGCCGTTGCTAGGCAAGCAGTCCGCAAGGTTAAGGATCCGAAAACCGACAGGAAAGTCGGCCCGATTGTCTGCGGACATGGGATGTCGATTGTCCTCGTTTCGGCCGAGGTCGGCCCCTGGAGCAAAACCGGTGGTCTTGGCGATGTCCTTGGAGGATTGCCTCCAGCACTGGCTGTGAGTTGGACTGTTTTGTTGATCTGACATTCTGACTCTTGTGATTTGCCAAATTGGATCATTCTAATTTGTTTGGTTTTTACATGTTTTAGGCTATTGGTCACCGGGTTATGACGGTTGCGCCGCGGTATGATCAGTACAAGGATGCCTGGGACACTTCCGTTCTAGTTGATGTATGTTGTTTTCTGTTACTGATATTGAAATATATATATATATATATATATATTTTGTGTAAAGTGTGATGTTGGAATGTTCATTTAATGTAATGGCTTTCGAAACGCAGCTTAAAGTTGGTGATGGGATTGAGACGGTTCGCTTCTTCCACTGCTACAAGCGAGGAGTTGACCGTGTTTTCGTGGATCACCCATGGTTTCTTGAGAAGGTTTGAACCTTTTTCTTTCTGTATCATGGTTTATATTGGCGCTGATGCCATATATGGTTATGTTCTAAAAGCTCCGAGTTTATATAGGTGTGGGGAAAAACCGAATCTAAAATTTATGGTCCAAAGACCGGAGAGGATTACAAGGACAACCAGTTGCGCTTCAGCTTGTTGTGCCTGGTAAGCTACCACATTGTGATAGTGGTTAACCAGAAAAGAAAAAAAAAAAAATGTTTTTGTGTCCCTTTCTTATAAATATGAAAACAAGTGATCTGATTGATTCTGATCTCAATCTCATTTGAATTTTCGAAAATTTTCAGGCGGCTTTAGAGGCGTCACGGGTTCTAAACTTGAACAGCAATAAGTATTTCTCAGGACCTTATGGTATGGATCTCTCTATGTCTCTCAAGCATAAAACTTTTTAAGAGAAAAAATAATTTACCAAGGGTGCATGCTTTTCCTTCCTCTTTACAGGGGAGGATGTTGTATTCGTTGCCAACGACTGGCACGCCGCTGCTCTTCCATGCTACTTGAAAGCCATATACCAACCTTTGGGGATTTACAAATCTGCCAAGGTAATTAACGCTTGAAATGGAAATTGATCACTTGAAATTCTGGCTAATCTGGAAGATTATGGCATAAAATTGAATTTGTGCTTGGTATATAATATATATTATGATGGCAGGTTGCATTTTGTATCCACAACATAGCCTACCAAGGAAGATTTGCATTCGCCGACTTCGCACTTCTCAATTTGCCCGATCAATTCAAGAGTTCTTTTGACTTTATGGATGGGTACGAATACCTTGTTCGAATCACTTCAAGCTAAAAATGAGGACCTGCTATGGTCTTACGCATTTTACAAATTATCTGAGCATCTAATTACGTTCATCTTGCAGGTATGACAAGCCTGTGAAAGGAAGGAAGATCAATTGGATGAAGGCTGGAATTTTGGAATCACACAGGGTTGTAACCGTGAGCCCGTACTATGCCCAAGAACTTCTTTCAGGACCAGACACAGGTTGTGAGTTGGACAATTACCTTCGCATCACTTGCGTCAGTGGCATCAAAAATGGCATGGACGTGCAAGATTGGGATCCGGCCACCGACAAATACCTGAGTGTCAAATATGACATCACAACTGTTAGTAAACTCTATTTGAGTTTTATCTCTGTCAAAATGTACGACGAGTAGGATTTACTTACTAGAATTGAATTTCAGGTTATGGATGCAAAACCTGTGTTAAAGGAAGCCCTTCAAGCTGAAGTCGGTTTGCCCATTGATAGGACCATCCCTGTGATCTGTTTCCTTGGTAGACTGGAGGAGCAGAAAGGTCCAGACATTTTAGCGGCCGCTGTTCCACAGATCATTGATGAGAACGTTCAAATAATAATCCTTGTACGAATCTCAAAAATGGTTTCTTCTGACATTTATATATCGTGTTTACTGTGGTGAAAAATAAGTTGATTTTCTTGTTTGAATATTTCTACTAGGGAACTGGCAAGAAGTACCTTGAAAAGATGATCGAAGACCTTGAGACAAAATATCCTGACAAGGCTAGAGCCATAGCAAAGTTCAACACCCCCTTAGCTCACATGATGGTGGCTGGGTCTGATTTTATCGTGATCCCAAGTAGATTCGAACCATGTGGTCTCATTCAGCTGCAAGCTATGAGATGCGGAACGGTAAGGCTCAAGACTTTCTTCCTAAACCACCCATGAGGGTAAACCGCCATTGGTTTTGAATGTATCATGTAACAATTGAATGCCTTTTCGATACAGATACCTTGTGCAGCCTCAACTGGAGGACTTGTCGACACTGTCAAGGAAGGTTTTACGGGATTCCATATGGGACGCTTCAACGTCCAAGTAAGTTGATGACTATACTAATTAGCGAGGAACAAAAAAAACAGAGAGAGAAATAACGTACCGAATAGATTCTTTATTATGATTTATCTTGAAATAACCAGTCATCATCCTGTGATGCTTTCTTTCCAGTGTGAGACAATTGATCCAGCTGATGTGACTGCTTTGGCAACTAATGTCAAGAGAGCTCTTGCAACATGTGGTACTCCTGTCCAGAAAGAGATGATCCAAAACTGCATGGCACAGGATCTCTCATGGAAGGTCAGATTAAAAACGATTAGTCGCTTATTGCTTGCAGACCCCGTTCATAGCACTGATTGAATTAGAAAGTAATTTGAAGTGCATGTATTGTTCCGTTGTATACGATACTAAAACTTGGTCGGCCTAATGCAGGAACCTGCTAAAAAATGGGAAAAGCTACTGTTGGACCTGGAAGTTGCTGGAAGCCAACCGGGCATTGACGGGGAAGAGGTTGCCCCTCTTGCCAAAGAAAATGTTCCTACCCCCTAAGCTCCATATCCGTCGTTGTTTTATAGTCTACCGAGTAAAACTAAGCAAAACTCTAAAGAGTGGTAGTAGTAGATCTTTGCTCACTTAGTTCTATTTTCATGTGAGCTCGATGGTTGTGGTTAAATAAGCACTATTATAGTTTAAAACGATATAATTTTGAAGCACGATGACATTTGCAGCTCTCGACATGTATAATAAACAAGAAAACAAACTTTGGTGAACCGGTACTACAGTGGTGAAGACCTGAAGAATCTGTTTTTTAAAGTTGCTGAAGATAACCTTCTAAAACCATCTATGTTTTAAAGCTTTGTCTTCGATGTGTATAGAAGTTATCCAAAAAGAAATCCCCCTCCGATGTTGATAAAAATTTTTGTTGAAATTATATAAAGTGGACCAACGAGCATACAACTTTCTTTTCAAATTTATCTTCGTATAAGTTTGTATGTGCATCTAATCTCGAAAAGGAGCTATAGGGTTTGAATCCGGTTAAAAATAAAAAGGGAAAAAAAGAGAGAGGAGTTTCGAGCACAACTACTTACGGAAAGAATAATACTTTTTAGGGTCCTATCAACTTTATGTTCTGAAATGGAGTGTATATGGTCACAAACAGGTAAATCAGAATTTCATATCTAGTGGAAGTTAAAAGGAAAGTGTAACAAACGTATAGAAACATCCGATGCTTAAGAAAGGAATCCCAGAGAGTGTTCTGAACGTTGGCAGTTTCCGAAACACCGATGATAGAATCAAATATCAGCTTTAAAAGGTAGGAGATCTCTACGGGACATGAAAGTTTTTTTTTTTTTTTTTTTTTGATCTGGTGTGATTTTGATCAAATCAGCAATCGGAAATATAAATTGGTACGAGGACCTAAAAAGAAGGTAAAAAAGAAAAAAAGCACGAGAGGAAATAATCTTCATAAAACAAGAGGCAAAGAACATATAGAGAGGAATGTTGACATTCATTTTAGCCCAATGTGATTCATTGTAGAGTTTTTGCTTATTTAAATTTCTGGCATTACAGATAAGAAACTTTATGTACCTTTTTTGTCCCATTACATTTCCACTTTTTTTTTTCCTTTTTTTTTTTTTTTGAAGCAGGGGTTGTTTTGATATATTAACATTATTTGGTTGAATTATCGCATCAATATATCTTTACACTCTGGAAAGCAAATTTGAATGGAAGAGACATCTCTGCGGTTTTTTTCTTTTGTCTTTATACCAATTGTTTATTCCAATATTCCAAACATGGAAATAATGTAGTATAAGACGAAATGTATATCATTTAATTCTTAAGGAGAACAACTTGACAATAATTGGTAAATACCAGTGGCAATGGGAAATCTTTCTTGTGGCTCATACTTACCAGTAAAGGAAGAGGTAAAATTGATCATGAAAAAGAAGTACTTACTTTAAGAAGTAGCTAGCTTATGTAATTTCCAAATAGATGAAAAAAAAAAAAAAAAAAAAAGAGGTTAAAAACAAAAAACAGTAAAAAATGAAAGTAAGAAAGGGCCATCGTTTTTTTCTGTAATTAAGAAAGGGCTATCTTGGTGAAAGGTCGAACTATTAAGAATCAAGGTTATCAATTACGAACTCATTCCAGAAAAGAAAAGAAAAGAAAAAAAAAAAAAGAATAATGCCAGAATAAATATGATTACACACAATGCTAAAAGATTTATTTATTCTGGCATTATTAAAAGAATCTGGTAAAGGAATGTATTAAAGATTTAATAAGACAGAAAATTTAGGATTAATTAGTCCACCAAATAATGCAAATCAAAGGACATGGCGTGCCTTAAACATATAAATATAAAACTTATGTGTGTGTATATATATATATATATATATGAAGCACTCTAATCCTGCATCACTATCATCATGTTTGCAAAGGAACAAAGTAAGACCGAAACAACAGGGCCCTAAAAAAAAGACGTATATAATTTTGAACCGCTAAGACGTAATATTATGATGAGATTGGTTAAAAATCTACATATATATACACGTTCTATATACTATTCCTTCTACAGAATTCTCTCTCTTTCTGAGAGAAAATCATCATATATCTGCATTTAACAGCTAGCTTGAGGCGGAGAGTAGTTAATAAATTAATAAACAACGTGATTAGGCGGAGTAGCCGAAAGGTACACAAAACTGCTTTGCTTCTTACTTTTGCCATGCATCTTTTGTGCTTCTCCCTTTCTCTCTCTCTCTCTCTCTCTCTTTTTTATTTTTTTATTTTTTGGGTTCTAAAATCGATTGAAAAAAAAAATAAAATAAAAAGCAAAAGCAAAGGCAACGGTACTAGTACTACGATAAAAATTGTTGTACCACCGTCGAGATATAGCCTAGTCTTGACATTGATCAATAAAGAAATGAGGGGATCTTTAATGAGGCATTTGCAAGAGATCAAACTTTGAACATTATTGATCTACGTTGAGTAATTAGAGTGCCTCAACGACGACATCACCACTATGCCAACTGGTGATAATAAATGTGTTGACGTAAAGTCGAAGATAATTTCAGGAGTCTAACCGTCCCTTAACTACTCCAAAGCATTCGGGAAGATAGCCCCCAAACGACGGTCGAGGCATCCAGACATGGGTAATGTAAGTGACACATGGTATAGAGAGGTTACACAGTTATATAGCAATTGGAAAGAGTAACCGCCTTAGGGAGGTGATAATGGATATTTATTGTATGAAAAGTCCTATTAGAGGATATGTACAAAAAAGTGGAAAAACACTTGTACTATCCCAAAAATTAGAAGGAAAAAAAAAAAAAAAAACTTAGTGAAAAACACCCCATTAGACATAGAGAGGACATAGCTTTCATTAAGGCGAACCTCTATAAATCTTTCTGTGTTCATTTTCACATCAATGCTTAGACCTGGCGTTCAGAGGGTTTGCCTTGACCCCTCAACAGGTGTCCCTTCTTGCATCTCCCTTCATCGTTGAGAAGATTCGATACCCTTTTTCTTCTTCATTTTCTTTTCCGTTTCGAGAAGTGTAAAAATCATGGCAGCGATAATCAAATAAAAAGTAAAAAAAACAAAAACAAAAACAAAAACAAAAAGGCCATGGAGATAACAAATCATATTAATTGCTCACCGTTGCTGGGAGAAATGATCGATTTATCTTAACAAGATAGACTTACAAGAAGATCGCTCTCCCATAACTTCTTAGTGGTGATGAGGGACTTCCTATGTCTTTTCTCCGATGGCAACACAAAAATCATGTTAATCCGACAAAGCGAGTCAACGTTGAGAACTGGTTTTAGGGGTGAGGGAACTACATGACAAGATGAGCCTAAAACATGGGAAATTCATCCAGGTAATTAGTGGACAAGTCCATTCATTCCCAAAGGCCTAAACTCAGACCAGACACCGACTGGTTCAGGTCCATCAGTGGGATAAACTTGATATCTCCCGTCAAGGAAAAAGAACATAGTCTTCCACTCATGTGAAGACTTAAGAATCCCCTTGACGAGGGTGGTAGGCTTTTCGGTCATAGACCTGGAATTAACCCCTAGGTATTGACACCATTCGAATTGAGGGGACTTACGTAATGATGAATGTAGAGGAATTCATCCATATTAAATCTTGCCGAAAATGTCTACACCATAGAATCCACATCCTTGAAAAAACTATCCAAAAGTTAGGGATTAATTAAGCAGGAGAGATATTGTGAAGGCGACATAATCTCTTCATGAAAGGGTGGAAGAGGATCGTCTAACCATACAAGAAACATCGCGTGTAAACCGTAATATGCCCCAATGGAGGGTTATTCATGGTGAACGTGGATTGGAGAAGGATACAATGGAAGTTGTCGCTGTGGATCTCAGCTTCAACGAAAGCTTTCTCCATAGCCTTCTTAGAGATCTTCGAAGGGAAGAAATCCGGCGTACCCCTCAACATATTACCTCCCAATCCATGGTCACCCAAAATCGAAGCGTAACTCACTACTGTGAATACATGATGTGGGGCCTCTGAAACAGTCTCTTCGCTGTCTCCACGTTTCCCACCGCTGACTTTTCCTCCTTCTGGGTAATTGTCAATCTCCTGGAGGATAGGATCGTCTTCAAGTACTGTGAGCTCGTCAGTTAACACCACCATCTCCTTTACGTCGAGACAAACTAAAGACTCGATGACCTCTCAATGTCTAGAATTCAAAGACATGTTTATTTGAAATGAAGAAAATTTTGAAGTTAAAAACCTAAGCCGAGAGGCCCCCCCTAGAGCTATTATGATCGGATATACGTCGAGGACTAATTTAACTCCGATATATTTGTTCAAAATGTCAAGGATCTATATATAAAAAAAAAAAAAAAAAAAAAAAATCCAATACAGTGAGAAAGGGTCATCCCTCACCATACACGTAAGAGTTCATTCCATTCTATTACCAAATATTCAGAAGACCAAGAGACACACAACGAGGAGGTATAAGTCTACATATTGTCTATATTACACTTGTGCTTCTAACTTATTTTGCAGGTGCCTATGCTAGCCAAACAGAACGATGAAATGGATTTGAAACCCATAAAAGAAGCCAGAAGCCGAGTAAACACAAAACCCAAGAGCGTCAAGAAATTTACAACAAAACAGAAAGGGTCTAACACCTAAAACTAAACATTACAAAGCAAGGATAAATAGGAAAAAGAGAGAAATCGGAGATAAAGGTTTACCTGATTTATAGCTTTGATGAAGATAGAATCGGGAAATCCTCAAAATAGTCGGAAATGGTAGAAAAGAAAGAGTGAAATGAGAGAGAATTTTGGGCAGAGTTTCAGTGGGTTTTTTCAAATATTTTGAAAAACCCCAGGGATTTTGGCCCCTAATTATAAAGCTCGAAGGTGTTAACCCCTGGCCATTGGATGTGAGCTGAAACAATCCAACAGTGAAGGGGAATAGTCGCGATCTAAAGGCCTAAAATTCTGGAGGGAAAATGGAAATCCCATCTAACAGTGGAAATCCAAGTTGAATGGAGCAATGTGATAGCTAACGTGGGCGATGCAACGATTGGCAAACATTTTTCTTTGAGTGACCTGAAACATCGATTTTCCTCTCATTCATTATGACTGTTCAGAAATCAAACCTCGTTCAACTCAACCATTTTGACCAGTCAAAATGTTTCACCGCCCTTAAATCAATCGATCAAATTTATAAGTCTATGTATTGTCTATATTACACTTGTGCTTTTAACTTATTTTTGTAGGGCACAGATACTAGCCAAACAGAATTATGAAATGGGTTTGAAACCCAGAAAAGAAGCAAGAAGCTAAGTAAACATAAAACCCAAGAACGTCAAGAAACTTACAACAAAACAGAAAGGGTCTAACACCCAAAACTAAATATTACAAAGCAAGGATAAAGAGGAAAAAGAGAGAAACCGGAGCTAAAGGTTTACCTGATTTACAACTCTAATGAAAACAGAATCGGGAAATCCTCGAAACACTCGGAAATGGCAGAAAAGAAAGAGTAAAATGAGAGAGAATTTTGGGTAGAGTTTCAGTGGGTTTTTTCAAATATTTTTGAAAAACCCAGGGGTTTTGGCCCCTAATTATAAAGCTCAAAGGTGCTAACCCCTGGCCATTGGATGCGAGCTGAAACAATTCAATGGTGAAGGGGAACAGTCGCGATCTAATGGCCTAAAATTCTGGAGGGAAAATGGAAATCTCATCTAATAGTGGAAATCCAAGTTGAATGGAGCGATGTGATCTCTAACGTGGGTGACATGACGATTGGCAGATATTTTTCTTTAAGTGGCCTGAGACATCGATTCTCCTCCCATTCATTATGACTATTCAGAAACCAAGCCTTGTTCAACTCAACCATCATAACCAGTCAAAACGTTTCATTGCCCTTAAATCGGTCGATCAAACTTTGGCATGTCATTGTCTCAACATTAAGCACGTGACTCATCTACACAAAATAAAGCTTAAACAGTCTCTACGGAAAGAATATCAGTGGTAGAAAACATTTCAAGTTGGGGGGAAATTGTTGCACCACTGTCAAGATATAGCCTAATCTCGATGTTGACCAATAAAGAAATGAGGAGATCTTTAATGAGGCATCTGCAAGAAACGAGCCTTTGAACATTATTTATCTACATTGAGTAATTAGGGTGCCTCGACGATGATGTCACTGTTATTCTAACTGACGATAATAAATGTGTTGAAATAGAGTTGAAGATAATTTTGAGAGTCTAATCATCCCTCCACTAAATAACCTCTATAATTTTGGAAGATAAATAAATCTGGTATTAATTCGCAGGATAGCTAAACCTGAGTGTAATTTTATAATGACGATTTGAGTAACAAAAATCAAGTAAAGTTGTCATTTTCATACCCACCCCCAAGCAAAACAAAGACGGTGATCATGTGCACATTGTCTGAGAAACACTCACATGGGCTAGGTGGACCCCACCTCCACATAATCCCCCATCACCGCTGCTGAAACTGACTTGAATCAATGATCACTTGAATCAATGATCACAAAAGATCAAAAAAAAAAAAACCAAAAAAAAAAACGACTCCAAAAATTTTAAACAATATCCAATCACTGTATATATTAATTAAAGCACTCCCCTTTTTAAACGGTAGCACAGAATTTTGGGCTTTACTCTCTCCCATTTAGGACCCTTTAATGAAGCCACCATCGTCAATTCATGGCCGTAAATTTCAACCAAAGAGGACAGCAGGGGACAAAACACCCCTAGTAACAATGTAACATACAATATCAAAAGCACCCCTTCAAAATGTCAATAAGTGCCCTCTCTCCAAACCCTATCTTTCTCTCCCTCTCTCTGTCTCTTGCTATCTTAAAAAAAGAATCTGTGGTGTAGTTTTCACTGTTTTAGCTAGTGCAGAGCCTACATCTGGCCTCATTACCTCAGCTGGGAGACTGTAAACTCACTGAAGTCTCTCTCTCTCTCTCTCTTCCCCCCTCTTTCTCTCTCTTCTCTCTCTCTCTCTCTAAACACATTGTTATCTTTCCCTAGTGTAACGCTTTGGGGACACCATTTTAGTCCCCAACAAGCTTCAATCTTCAGTTTTCCTTTCTGGGCATTTCTGAAATTGAAGAAGAGCTTCATTTCTTCCTCCAATGGAGTCCACCACTAGACTCCACCACCACCACTACCCACTTCTCTTCTTCTTCCTCTCAGGTTTATACTACCCTCTCTTCATCAGTTCCTTTTTTTTTTTTTTTTTTTTTTCCCTAAATTATTTTCTTTAAATGTAAGAATTCTGTTTTTTTGCAGTTTTTTGGTATCCGGTGAGGGTGAGTGCACTGGGGATAAACTACGGGCAAATAGCGAACAACTTACCGTCCCCAGACGACGTCGTTCCGCTCGTCAAATCCCTCGGAGCGACCAAGATCAAGCTCTACGACGCCGATCCGAAGGTCCTACGTGCGTTCGCCAACACCGGAGTGGAGCTTATGGTGGGCCTGGGCAACGAGTACCTCTCCAAGATCCAAGACCCGGCCCAGGCCCAATCCTGGATCAAGTCCAACGTCCAGGTCCACCTCCCGGCGACCAAGATCACCGCCATTTTCGTCGGCAACGAGGTCCTCACCTTCAACGACACCTCCCTCTCCGGCAACCTCCTCCCGGCGATGCAGAGCGTCCACTCCGCCCTCGTCGCCCTCAACCTCGACAACCAAATCTGCGTCACCACCACCCACTCTCTCGCCGTTCTAGAATCTTCTTATCCCCCTTCTTCTGGAAAGTTCCGCCGCGATCTCGTCAATAGCATCACTCCGATCTTGAATTTCCATGCCAAAACCGGATCTCCGTTCCTCATCAATGCCTACCCTTACTTCGCTTACAAAGGAAATCCAAAGCAGGTCTCGCTCGATTTTGTCCTCTTTCAGCCAAACCAGGGGGTTCTAGATCCGGCGACGAATCTCCATTACGACAACATGCTGTTCGCGCAGATCGACGCCGTTCACTCGGCTCTCGACTCCATCGGATTCAAGAAGCTTTCGGTGCACATATCCGAGACCGGTTGGCCGTCGAAGGGCGACGAGAACGAGGTCGGAGCCACGCCGGAGAACGCGAAGAAGTACAACGGAAACCTGATCAAGACGATCTGCCAGAGGAAGGGGACGCCAATGAGGCCGAATTGCGACCTCAATATTTACGTGTTCGCTCTGTTCAACGAGAATATGAAGCCAGGTCCGACGTCGGAGAGGAACTATGGTTTGTTCAAGCCCGATGGAACTCCGGTGTACTCGCTCGGGATCTCGACGACCTCCGGCATCTCCTCCGGGAACACATCGACTAGCTCCGGTTCCGGTGGTTCTAATATTCCGACCAGCTCCGGCTCTTCTTCGCTTCCTTCGACGAATTCTTCCAGTACTGGATATTTGTCCATTTCCTCTACGGCCTCCTCTGTAAGTCCGTGTTGTGGCTTCGTTTTGGTCTTCTTTTTGGGTTTTACTTTTACCGTAGCCTGGTTGTAGATTTTACAATAATTTCCCATATAAATTCATCATATGATATAGAGTTGGAATTTTATATTTATTTTTTTTAATGAGGTTCAGAAATGTATCCAATTGATTGTAACTGAGCTTGGCATCATTGTTTTGGTGTTTGTCAATGATAAGATTCTTGACGTGATTTTTTATTTGAAATCACGAAGACAAAACTTTTGCTTTGCTTTAACAACCAAGTGTGGGTATTTCCTTTGAAGAAGATAGGACCAAAATGGTCCCAATTGAATTTTGGTTGTTGTGGGGTTTGGCTTGATGATGACTCACCAAGAAAATGGTGTCAAAAATTGCGTAGTTTTCAAGCATGTGCTTCTGTAGTCCTTTTTTTTTCTTTTTTTCTTTAATACCTGCTAAACTAGTACAATAATTATATCACCGTAATTTTTGTCATTTCAGGGGAAGGACAGTTTGATTTTGCTGCCAAAGTTTTTGGTGATGTTCCTGCTTTTGATCCGATTATTTATGTGAATTTTGAAGACAATGAAAAAGGGCCTAATTGGGAACCAGTCATGGAGCAAAAGAGAGAGGATGAAGAGAGGCGGATTGGAAAGTAGGAAAAAGGTGAGAATTTCTTTTTTCTTGCTTTGTACGCCATTGTGCTCCGGGGAGTCATTATTTCCGACACAGTGAATATAATCTGGCATCAAAATTCCTCTTGAGTCCCCTTGTATGATGGAGTTTGGTGACTCTTAATTACGCTTTAGTAAAAAGTGATTGAAAAAGTTTCAGCCTCATCAGAGGTGGGTCACCACTCACATTTAACGGTAATGGGTGTGCATGGGGTTTTTTTTTTTTTTTTTTTTTTTTTTGTAAGCTATCTGGGGGTTTAGCTTTTCATCTTTTCTCAAAGCTGGCATCTTACTGTCTGTAAACCTCTCTTACCCCTTTTTTCTATCTTTCGGCCACTTTTGCAGGGTAGAGATTTGGATGTCTTAATATTCTTAATAATATGCTATTAAGGTGTTAGTTGTGCTGATGAGGAGCTTTTGCTAGATATATATATATATATATATATATATTTAGAGAGAGAGAGAGAGAGGGAGAGAGAGGGGAGGATCCAGATTCATAATTTATTGTTGTTTACTGATTGCTTTTGTTTATTGTATTTGTATCTTTATTCTTCATTTAAAATAGTGGACAGTGTTGTATCAGGAATATTTTTAGCTTAATTTCCAGACTTTGCCATGAAAAACCGTCTCAAAAAAAAAAAAAAATCAAACAGAGCATCGAAAGACAAGACACGTAGCGAATACACTTGGAAAAGTAAAAAGACAAGATCACCCCTAATGAGGACCAGCTGCGGGGGAAAATATTTTTATAAAGAGGAATAAGGCAACCATGTACTAGACATTACTGCTCACAAAAAGTTTGGATGATTTATTCCAATGCAACTCTTATCTCCCCGTTTGCTAGCGATCCAATTTCTTTTGTTATATAAGTATGTAGTGTTTTTTATCAACCAAAAAAGAAACAAAGAAAAAACCCCGCTTTCTAGTCATTCTCAAGATAACTAATACACTAAAATAAATAAGGTATGTACGAAAAATGCAAAGGAATTAACAAAATTACGAGCCAATGTCCAGTCCAAACTACTGGAGCAGGAGAACAAATCTCTTTGAACCCACAAAAAATACACAAAATTTAAAAAATATCTATTTTATCGCTAAAAAAACGTACGGCCTGAGCCTTTTGCGGACAAATTCAAGTCAATTCTGCGCCTTACATTTTAACTGCGGTGAAGATTCACCTATAGAAATTACCTTTCAAAAGGGTTGGCTTGGTTACACAATTACGACGAGGCTATGGCCTACGTACATAAATCATCTAGCACATATAATGTAAAAAAAAAAAAAAGCAAGTCAGCAGGATGGGAAAGGCTCTCATAGAGATAAGTAAATGACCAAAACCACCACCCCAATTACCAACATTTCACTCTCTCTGAGCATATATTTTTTACCAGCCTACAGCCTGCCAAAATTTCAGTGTCAAATAAGGAAAGGAAAAAAAAAAAAAAAAAGAATACTAATGGGATATATGTAAAGAAGGGATTCCAAGCTGCATCAATCATATGCAACCCCTTCAAAAATTGGGTATATGGCTCTGCCGCGCCGGTTTAGCGGACTTCCAAATTGCTAATTGTCATGCTCAAAACGCCAAGCACAATGTAGAGCGAGATGGGCTCACAATGCCTGCACCAAGTTAGTTATGGAGAAAGCTTTGAAGAAGCCATAAAAGAGCAACATGCTAAGCTGATTTGCAAGTCCTCAAGAACCTATAGGACCCTGTGAAGTCTCACCCACTCCGGCATTTGCTTCAGTTCTAACCCTTTTGTAGAATAACACATAGGCAGCTGAAGTCCTGATATCAGATTCGTTCACCGGAGAAACATGGCTATCGTCGAAATGGTACCATTTGTTCTCGTCGATCAACTGCATGATTAAAATAAGTTAAAACCTTAAATCCCAAAATGACAAACCATAGGCGAGAGGAGGGGAAAAAAATCCCAGCATGGCCTGTTGCTTTAAAGCTGGTCATGCGAAGACACCATCAATTAGCTATTTCTGTCTTTTAATCCTAAAATATTCAGAAAAAAGTTGAATTTGATTGATTACCTTGGCATATGCAGTGTAGTGACCACCACCTAGACCACCGTAATGGTTGCTAATGGCATATAGTTCGTACACATGGCGCTTTCCGTCCTTGTTGATCATATATTTGCCCAAATCAAGATCATGAATAGGAAAATTAACAAATGTGTCTAATTTGTTCTTTGAATATCGGCTATATGAGAATCGTTTCAAGTGGAAAACAAGAATCTCAGGCAACATCCACAGGTCTAGCTTCTTGGTAGCTTGTCTATGTTCCTTGCACTTCGGGCAGTACCTAATTAAAAAACAAACAAATAAAACATCAATTATATATGAAAATGTCATCAAAAAGCTAATTAAATGAGTTCAAAGTACCCACCACATGTCATCAGGCCCCAAAGGTTCTTCCTTCAAAAACGCCTCCAAGCATGTAAACAAAGATATAGCTTCTTGACGAGTTTTCTTCACAGTAAACCCAGCCTTCTGAACCTCAGGGAGATCCTTGAGGTAGCTAATATCGTATAGGTTATGTTCTCTGTCGGTCCAGTCCAAAAAGACCTTTACAATTCGTCCTGAATTTACCACTGAGTTCTTCTCAATTGGCTTGCAATTCGAACTGTTTCCATCGGTTTCGAAAAGCTGAAAGGACAATTCTCTGCTTGATGTTTCCTCTGGTTCCGTGTTGTCCATGGACAGGCTCCTCAAATTATAGCTGTTTGATGGTTCCTCG